>KN483767.1:43024-58059 GCA_000787095.1 Periophthalmodon schlosseri | reverse complement strand
AAGACTTTATTACAAATAAACACAAACGTAAAATTTATAGCAACGAGTCATCTCTTGATTTAAATTAGAAAATAACAGACTGAACTGCGTTATAGTACGTCATGAGCCTGCAGCCTAGTTGTTTTCTCGCTGTGTTTCAGACTTGTATATCGCTATTTTTAAGTATGCCTATGGTAAGTGCATGAGGATAGATCCTGTTACTTAGCATCAAAAATAGATCACGTCAGAACATGCAGAAAATTATATTATGACCCCACCCGAAATCATACAGGAAGTCGGCCATATAGGCTCGGGAATGACAAAAGCACTCGTATTTAGCACATCTCCTCTCACAAATTTCAGTGCAAACAAAAGAAAAAGACACTAAACCCATGTGTCATTAAAGATTATCAGTTACATTTTGAATATGACTTTTGGGTGTGATCATGGTGAATTTTCAACAAAATTGCAATTTTTAGAAAAAAAAAAAGAAAAAAAAATTCTCTTTTCACACATTTTTTCTTCGGAAAAAGTCAATAGTGTGTTTATGCAGATTTGCGACCTCCCTTTAAATTTCATTTGAAGGGGGCCTATTTTTTCATGTGCGCACATAAAACTTACACGTACATAGAGCATCATCATCAGGACATATCTGGGATCAAAAGTTGTTTAAAAAATGTACATACGTCTGAGGGTGTGGGCTCTTAACAAAGCGGCCATTTTGAAATTATAAAAATCCCTGTAACGTTTGCAAACACCTCGGATACAGACGTAGCCAATGTAGCGTTTGATGGCCTGGATAAAATGATGTGTGGATTAAAATAGTATCTTTAAAAATGACTCTCCAGCGCCCTGTGCAAAGTTAAAAAGGGCCAGAAACATTTCAGAAACACCGGAAATATTGAATGGCATGTCAAGCCAGGGTTGAGAGGCAGCCCTCCCACTGAAGCGTGCCCTTCCCCGGTCACAAGGGTTGCGAGGGCCCTTTATCAGTGCTCGCAGTTTTAATATCTTTGCTTATACCATTTCACATATATGGCATTTATGCGTGAGTGGGGCTCGCCTCGATCTGACTTTTTTTTCTGTACAAGATTGAAATAGTTTGCTAGTTAATGCTATTGAAATCCATGTATCTGATTTGAAGTGTGACATAAAGCATCTGATGTTTTTATTTCACATTTCTTTTCTATGTCACCCTATTTTAGAGTGGAACGCGACAAAGCCACAAGCACGCCCCAAATCTCCCTACTGAATATGACTGCGTTTCACCTGTAGTGTTTTCCTTAAATCTCTGTGACAGCTGTGAGCACATATGTTAATCCTCTGGGGGATGAAAGTTGCAAGCTGCATCTGGCAACCGCATCCCTAATATCTACCTTACACTGTGTCAAAGACAAGTGAAACAGGTGCTGTAGTGTGGAGAGCCGGGGTGGAGAGTTCACGTGGGTTGAATTTAAACAGGATTAGAAGAGTAACTTGCTGATGACAACGAAACCTGGAAAGTAGGAGCCGATTTTCACTGGGATTTGCAGAGCACCTGGTTTGAAGTCTTAAAGGGAGAGCAGAATGGACTGACACAGCAGTGAGGAGGTACTGGGCTTAAGGTACAAGGAGACTGTAGCCGCTAAAGCTAATGGAAGATTACTAACTGTAGACTGACAAAGCCTGGAGAAATGCTTTTTAAAGACGACCTATTGTGCTTGTGTCTGCTATATAATTATAATCTATACACACCTGCGGATCATTATGTTATAATTTGCACAGTTTAAATCGCAATAATCATCTAAAATGACTTAATAAAAGAAACAAGTCTGTTGACTTCTGGGTGCCCAATGGGAGCTGACGTTGCCGTAAACACCATCATAACAAAGAGTCGGCACCTTTGATGGATAGCTGCAGATCAAGCTAGCAAGCAACAGATTTTAATTTTTTTTTCATTTGTACCAAAATGACTATGTGACGCTGCTGAATCCTACACATATCACCGATTAAGAAAATAAAAATGAAGAATGAAGTCAAGTACAGAGCAGTAGGCGTGAAAAAGGCACTTGATCGTCAATATGGCATCTTGAAAATAGATTAAAGATTGCTCAAACATGCACAAATCACTCCAAATACAACTTTGGGTGAGTAAATGGTGAGGGGAAACAACTATAACATGGTTAAAAGCTCTGAAAAGTTGATTTTGCAGAATAGGTCTGCTTTAAAGGTGCACTGTGGAACTTTTCTGATAGAGGGCCCACTATGTGTTTGTCGGGGTTATTGCTTTGCCTGGAATGTTCCACTTATTTTGCTTCTTGTATTTCAGTTTTACAGGTGTTGCTGCACGAGTTAAGAAAAAATACTGAATTGTGATTTTTCCAGTGGTGGAAGAAGTACTCAATTTTGTGACTTAAGTAAAAGTGCAAATACTAGGGCAAAAAATACTCAAGTTAAAGTATCACATTTACTTAAGTATCTGTTTTAATATGTACTTAAGGAATAAAAAGTAAAAGTATTTCACACAGATTTTGAGACGTAAAAAAGCTTTAAATGTAGTGATTTTGATAGAGATTTGTGCTGAATTTTGTTCAACAGAAACAATTGAATCGATCATTTTTTTCTAGCTGTTTTTACTTGTATATTTTTACATTATGAATATGTTAAAAATAACCCTCAGACCTTTTCAGCAGGTCTCATGTAATAATAAAAAATACTTTTACTTTTCAGTCCATTTCAAAAATGTAGCGGAGTAGAAAATATAGATAGTCTCAGAAGTATCCGCTTTAAAATTTACTTTGTACTTAAGTAAAGTACAGATACCTAAAATGTTTACTTAAGTACAGCACTTTATTACTTTTACTTTGCTACTTTTGACCACTGGATTTTTCTTGGTATTAGATTTTGCAAAGATCCAAAAGACTGAAACATGAATTGCTAAACTAAAACAAGACTCACATTTCAGAATGTTTGTACAGATCTGAACTACAGGGTGAGCCGTTTTTATGCAGAGAAAGACAGGATATTTTGTTGTTTGTTGAGGAAACAATGGTAAAAAATTCAAATTCAAATTGTGATTTCAATTTGATTACCATGAATTTTGCAGTCCTCACAAATACAACGTTTTTGTCAAACTTGATAGACTTTATCCTGTTCTGTACCACACAGCTGGGATGACATAATCTCATACGAAATACTGTCTGAGCGTTCTTAATTAGAGTGAGGTACTTTTTCACAATGATCCCATAGTAACAGAGACACAGGAGTAAACTGTACTGTAGACAGATGTTGTGACAGTGACAGTATTTGGGGCTTAACCTTTGCAGTTGGATCAGTGACTATGAAGTGTGAGGAAGTTCAGGAAGTACATGGAAGAACATGCTAGGACACTTTTGATCACTGTAAGATCCAAGTTTCCAGTTCTCAGCCAAAACCTTCAGGGAAACTGCTGAGGGAAAATATCATAATTATTGTCAGATTAATTCATGAGTCAGATGAAGTACAGGTACATGGAAGAACGCGCTGTGCTACTTCATTAAGATTAAACATGGACCATTAAACGGGACCTTTTTGAGCTTTTAACCAAGTTGTATTTGACTTCATTCACAAAGGTTTCGATAATCTGCACGAGGTCATTTTGCTTTCAGACCTCAGTAACCAGCAATTTTTTCCCAAATGATAAATGCGTCTTTTCTAATGGAGAAGAGGTGGTTTGAGACAGAGGTCAAAGAGGCGATATCTGTCAGGAAAGAAAATCTATCTCTGAAAAACCATTATCCACGCATTTGTCTCCAGTAGGTTAGACTACTGTAACGGCTCACTGGCCTATTTCTTTTTGGTTGGAGGAGCTAAGGGGGCGCTAAGGTTCAATGTAGGTGCTCACTTAACAAGTTAATTCAGACAATGGAGCGTACACCCACCGCCTACCATGTTTACGTCACTGTTTTAAACTAGTTTATATGTAGTTAGCCCCTGTAGTGGAATTCTTTTTTTATTGGAGTCTCATTTTGAACAACATAGTCAAGACTGGATGTGCTATGAAAGTGGGGTATAAATCTTTGGGGGAGCTATGGGGGTGCATTTACCATTTTAGGCGAGACTCTGCTTGTGTAGAAGTCTCTCCATGGCCCAGCACCAAAGTACATCTCCCACATGTTAGTGCCACATGAACCATCTCACACTCTGAGGACTTCAGGGACCGGCCTCCTGTTAATTTTACTATGATTATATAGGTTTTTATTTGTTTGTATTGTGATTTTAATGTCTTTCTTTTTCTGTAAGGCACTTTGAATTACTTTGTGTACGAATTGCGCTATACAGATAAACCTTGCCTTGCCTTGAAAGGGGCCTATACAACAGCTCAATCGTCAAACCAAACCAACAGGGCTAATCAGAGCATGCTAATAGGTGCTAGATGACTCATTTGGGTCATGAGTGATAATGCTAAATATATTGGATGTAGTTCACACCTTGGGGATCGTCAAAGGAACCCTGTCAGAACTGAAGAAGTTACTTGGAACATATTCGTCCAGTTGAAAGAATTCGACTTTCTTTTGCTACATTTCAAAAACAACAAAAACAAACCTGTCTAAATGACTCTTCATAGAGCGAGCCAACAAAGCACAAACTGAGTGAAGTTCTGACATTTGTGAACCCTAAAAACGTAGAAAAATGGAAATAACGTTACTTTATGAAGTCAAATAGGAAAGGCAGCCAACCTGAGAAAAAATGAAACAAAACAAAACAAATTTCTCAAAATCCTTGAAATCAAAACACTACAAGCACAATATAGTCCCACATCCTAATACCTGACTTCATTTATTTATTCACAGTAAAAACTAAGACATAATATAGAAGGGAATGTGACGGATGGTACCAAAAGATCTCAAGGGGCTTTATATGAAGTAACTGCCATATAAACAGCACATTTTAAGCTCTAACAGTACAAAATACATGTATCTGAATGTGAGATTATGAAATACATAGATCAGTAAAAACAGAAATAAACATCAAGCTTAAAAAGAAGTACCATATGGCAAAGTGCAGTTATTCAGAAGCAGAGATAGAGATTAAAAATGGTTTTTAAACTGACTTGAACGCTCTGTAAAGGAGGAGTGCAGGCTGTTCCATACTTTAGATCCTCTGTAAATAGGACGTAACACTGAGACTGAAATCTATTTAACGTTTAACACATAGGCAAATGAAATCCATCATTTTTATAGCATGATTTTTGTTCCCATCAGATAAAACAGCACCATTACATTTAAACATTGATTTGGTGCCAGTGGTCCATGTCTGTCCCATCTTTCACATGAGCTCATCCTCTGTGGCAGATGCACAATTCCAATTTGCAGAGCGGTAATTAAAGCCACACTACGCACTGCTTTATAATCACCTTGGCGATAGAGTCATTAACTTCCAGTCTTTCCATCTGCGTCAGCCTGGCTCCAAACAGCCCATCATCGGAGTGGCTCAAATTTCCCTTTTGGATTCAACACTAAACAAAGGGCACCACTGGAGCACTTTACCAATCACAGGCAGCTGTGTTACTCTGTCTAACCTCTTTATTTAATCATATTCTCGGGGACAGTTTTCATTTACTCCATTTCTCAACACATATTTGGTCCAGCGCTGGGTAGAGTAGGAAATATTTACAATTATCAAACCTAGTGACATGGAGATTAATTTATTTTGTGGAAGTTGTTAATACTCAAAATAGAAACTGAGCATGGGTGCGATTTGGCTCCTTCAACTCCAATTCATTTTCTGTTGAAAAATGGTGGCTCCTCTCACCGTAACCGCTGCTGTCAGGCTTGTCATTTTAGTCTTAAAATGTTTGGTTTATCTCTATGTGAACCTGGTGTTATTAATTTGTTATTTTGTCCCGAAATGAAGATATGAACATTAATAACAGACCAATCGTGCGTTGTCTTTCCCTGAGGTCGCTCCCGCTAGCGTTAACAACAGGTTTGATTGACAGCGTTGCTAAGCACCTGCCCACTGCCCATAGACTGTATATATAACCTGCTAGCCGACGTTTTCCAAATAGGAAGTGAGCATGGGTGCGCTTCCATCTGCTCCAATTCACTTTCTGCTGAGAAACTGTCGTCCCTGTCTCTGTAACTGCTGCTGTCAGACTCATCATTTTGGTCTTAAAATGTTTGTATTAACCTGCTCTACATGATCCTGGTATTTCTATATCACTATTGTGTCCATAACTCAAAATATAAACATTAATAACAGACAAACCAGACCTTCTTTCCCAGAGGTTGCTCCAGCTAGCGTTAGCAACAGGTTTGATTGACAGCACTGCTAAGCGCCCACTCCCTGCTAAACCAGCGGTGCAGGCGGAAAGGGGTGTTACCTTCAACAGCCTCGCTTCGGATTGGCTCTTTGGTTGCTATGATACTCGCGGTTGGAATTCCAAATATAGAACTCGGCTCCAAATTCGTCTCTATAACTGCTCTAGCCTCGATGAGCTTCATTTGACTGGAGCCGAACGCTGTGGGTGACGTCACACTCACTTAGTCCACTTCTGTGAATGCGCAAAAAGGTTCTACCACATGCTTGTCTCCATGGAGATAATACTGTTTTGCCTGGAATGCTCCACAGAATTACATTAAACTTATCTATCTTGCATTTATTAAATGACATTCTTTTTATTGCTAATTTAAAAAAAAAAAAAAAAAGCTTGAAAAACATTCTTATTTAACTGTGAGCAGGGTCACCCCTCTCCATAGATCTGACCTGTAAGTTGGCCTGGTGGTATCACCTACTTGTCTCCATGGAGATAGATAAGGTTAATCTTGCTGTAGAACATTCCAGGAAAAGCTATATCATCGTCATAGAGACAAGCAGGTTACACAGTGCACATTTAAACATGTATGTGATGTGATAAACCACTGTATTGGTACAATTCATCCCAAACACTTTCAGTAAATATAACTCCTTCTTGCCCCACACTAGTCTGGGCATTTTGCTGTTTGTCTCTGCTTTTTTTAAAATAACTTGTGTCACCTTTTTATCCTTCCCCCCAGCTCATCAAAAATACATCAGGATCCTGGTTGGAGACACTGGCCCGGACACAACGCGCAGAAGTACTTTGGTAGTACTCTGACAGAGAAGTAAACCTCGGAGGAGCAAATACAGAAGTGAACAAAGCTAATGCTAATGCTACTTATGCTACTCTCAAGAAACCACACGCTCCGACATCAGTTATTCAGAGTGAGAGATGTGACACAAGACGTCAGTGGATATTGGCATCTGTCATTCTCGATGTGGAAAGAACTAATGAGGCCGAGGAAGATGGAGATGACAACTCAAGTCAATGTTTCGCTAATATTACTGTGTATACAAGCCTTTCACATAATTAAACACAAACAATGGCCCCACCACCTCGGGCTAGCTTGTATTGTTTCACTGTTTTGGTCCATTAAGTGAAAAATGAAAGTAAAAACTATGGCGACTTCAATGTGTATATTTGCTTTTGAGCAATGGAGTTCTTATTTGTTGAAAATCAAATGCCCGAAGTAAATGAAATGTTGCTTGTATTTGCAAAACAGTGTAGTTATATCAGGGTTGCCAGGTTTCAGTGACCCAACCTGCACAATAGCGTCTGAAAAACCGGCCAAAACCTGCGGAACATACGGTTCGGCTGTATTTTCCGCTGTATTTATAAAAGCAGTGCTCCTCCAGTGACACAGACCCCCCCCCATCCCTCTTTTTCTCACACAAATAGAAGCTTCACAAAGGGCTGATGGCTTTGGATCTGAAGATTTGTCACAGAAATGTTAGGCTTTCAATAGGATTATTCTAAAAATCAATACATTTTACATGGAAAATAGCTCTGGCCGAATCGCGGGCAATATTTTTCACCCGTGGCATCTCTTAAAAAGCCGCCCTATTCTGGGGGAAAACCGCATACCTGGCAACACTGAGTTATATATATGTTATTTCAATGTCATTTTAATTATAGCTATATTCAGAGTTACCTGTGCATATAAATGTACTGTCACCACCAACAAAGATAATCGCCATTATATCTGCAGAATGTTCAGAAAAAGCTATTTATCCACAGGGGGGACAAAAAAGTCTGTTGTCCCAGAATTGGACCATCTTCCTATTTATTTATATTAGAGGGGGGCCCATGTGAGGCTTCTTGCCCTGAGCCCCCAAATTTCTGTTGACGGCCTGCTCGTCCTCAAATATCTGTCGACGGCCCTGCTCGTCCATAATGTTCTCCTCTAGATCGTAGTTCTTCTCACTGACAACAAAGTACAATTATATAAAAGTTGTTTAAACATGTAACTTATTCATAACAGTAAAAATTTAATTATTCATACCCATAACATTTTTAAACTGTCAGCAACTTTAATCAACATTTATCTTGATATTATGGTCAAACGGTAAACGGTCCCTTTTTTATAGTCACTCAAAGCACTTTACATCAAGGAACCACTCACACATTCATACACCAGTGTACGCAGACACTGGGGGCGAGGTGGGTTAAGTGTCTTGCCCAAGGACACAACGACGGCATTCATCTGTGGGAGCTGGAATCGCACCGCTAACTGCGCTACTCGCGACAGAAAATTTCAATATGGTCCCATGCCTATTCACAACATCACAAGCGTCATAGGGTTCGATTACAATAGGATATATTTCATACCGTCATTTCAGACCCATGACAAATGATGCAGATGTAGACGATTCTTTCGAAAATGTCTTCCAGAGCTTTACACTCACAGCTTTGTGCACTGAGGCTATATTAAAGAAAGGGGAATAGTGTTTAACTCCTTGAGCAGCACACAAAGCGCCTCCCTCGCACATGACGACAGAACAGGGACTCATAACTAATTAGGCCTTAATATGCTTTAATGTATTTTTAATATCAGCGGGGTGTCTGCGCTAAACCCCAGCGCGAGTGTTTCGAGAGCTGGGAGAATAATATCTCTTGGCAGGCCGCGCTAAAGGGAGCAGAGCACATATTGATTTCTGTGGCGGAGGTTAGAGGAGCCTATGGAGCAGAATACTCAAACGTCTCTGGTCTAAACGTAGCGCCAGGGCCTTTAGCGCGGATGCTTTTCCCACTGTTGTTTTATGTCAAAGCAGGAAGGACACCGATGCCGCTCGGAATTATGATCTACAATACAGAGTGCTTATTGATTCGCTACTTCAGGAGCAGACGACTACATCGCATAGACAAGTGAGATTGAGTGGAGATGGCAGTGACAGCGGGGCTGGGCTCTGAGACACAAGATGAAGCATTTTAAAGGGCCCATATTACACTGTTCTCTGATCTATGTTGTAATGTTGTTTCCTCATCACAAACAGACCTGGAGTTGTGTTTTGTTTAACACACAAACCCTGCATATTTTGGCTGTGTTCTTCTCTCAAACAGACAACACTCCGTTCCACCTTGTGATGTCATGGTAATACAAGAAGTAATACACTGTGTTTTTAAACTCCATACACCTTCGCTAGAATCATTTGGATAATTTCAGACCTGGAATTGCCAATCTCTAAAAAAAAGGTAGGTAAAAGGAGCTGTTAAATTGAAAACTAACACTTCATGACATCACAAGGTGGAACAGAGAATTTTGAGCTTTGGAGATGTAGACAGACTAATAAACAAGAATTACTCAAACGTGTGAATGAAACAAAACACAGCTCCAGGTGTGTTTTGGATGATGTAACAGCATTATAACATGGCTTAATGCTCACAAGAGTCAATTTTGTGTAATATAGGACCTTTAAAGTGTTTTTGCATTGAACATATCACAGAAAACACACACTGAACATCACATGTGCACATGTTTGAGTTGAGTTGGCACAGCTCAGCAGACTTCCCTCCACTATATGTCAAACTTTGTCTTGTTGGCATAAAGAAAACCATAAACCAGTATACCACAGGTTTTGTCTACATCGACACTATTCACACTTCACACACAAGATCAAAACTGGGACTAAACTGGGATTAAACTCATAATGAAACCAGGACCAGACCGGGACTAAACCATATCTACATCAGAACTAAACTGGGCTCAACACAGGACCATGCACCCCTCAAGGTTCAAGGTTCAAGGGGACTTTATTAGTAACTCACATATATACACATCTTCATCTGGAAAAGTGACAACAGTGCGTAGTACAAATACGGCACATGTGCAAAGGGGCATATATAAGATAAATATAATACTTCACTTGTTCAGGGCACTTACGGCTGCTGGAACGAAGGTGCTTTCGTAGCGCTTGGTTTTACAGAGAGGCTCTTTAAACCTCCGTCTTTTAAATTGTCCACCAGCCTCTGTACCTGCCTAGATTATTTTTTTATTTTTTATTTTTTTATTTATTTTTTTAAATTTGGATAACTCATGTGTTTATTTATCTACATTTGTTTTCATTTCATCTTCATTTTCTTCAAACCAACAATAAGGGAGGATGTGCACGTGTTATACTACAACTATAACTTTCAGGGTGTGTTCATAATTATGGGTTGTTCCTTGGTTCTAAATTGAGCCTATTTATAGGTCTGATATTACATTAAATTGACTCTTGTGCTCGTCAAAAACGTGCCTTGTTGCGTTTTGTTTCATTCACACATGTTTGAATAATCCTTTATTATTAGTCTGGCTACATCTCCCAAGCTCAAAACGCTCTGTTCCACCTTGTGATGTCATATAGTGACATCATATAGTCATATAGTGGTAGTTTTAAGTTAAACGGCATCCTCAAAGCTCAAAATGCTCTGTTCCACCTTGTGATGTCATAGTTTTCAAGTTAACATCTTTTACCTTTTGTTTTGTAGAGATTAGCAATTCCAGCACTGAAATTATCCAAATGGTTCTAGTGAAAGTGTATGGAGTTTAAAATGCAGTAGAACACTTCCTGTATTACCACATGACATCACAAGGTGGAACAGAGTGTTGTCTGTTTGAGAGAAGAGCTAAATATGCAGGGTTTGTGCTTAAACATGTGTGAGTGAAAAAAAACACAACTCCAGGTCTGTTTGTGATGAGGAAACAACATTATAACATAGATCAGAAAATAGCGTAATATGGAACGTTTAAGTCCTGATGTGGACTTGGTTTGGTCCTGTTCTAGTCCTTGTTTAGTCCTGGTCTAGTCCATGTATGGTTTCAGGTTTAGTCTTGGTTTAGTCCCAGTTTTAATACGGTGTGAGTGCAGCCATAGTTAGACAATCAACCGGGCCCACAACCTGTTGTTAAGAGAAGGCACTAAACACACTCAGTCTCCATGCACCTCTTGTTTCCATTTCTATCCAACTGAACAAACACAAAACAAGGGATATATTTTCAAACCAATATTAAAATCTGCACCAAACCGAAGCAGAGGCTGTGATGCGAGCTCACGTCCCGCCGACTCACGGGTCACGACCACAGCCTCCAAAAACACTCAACAAATCAGCGCTCGGAGATGCGCCGCAGCACGCACTCACAAATGTATTCATCCACTTGTTTGTCTACGCATGATTGTTTCCCCACAATATCCCTCCTCTGTTTACTCTAATAGGAGCGGAGAAAATAGTGCCGTGATATTTGGGAGATTGATTGGAATGCAAATTACCTTGCGCGCCAAATTGGTGTGGCTTGGCCTGTTTTAATTGGTCGCTGTTAATTAATGCTAGATGGGAGACAAACTGAATTAGGCCTGCATAATATTAGCAGATGACTGTGCCAATAGCGGTGGGCGGGTATTTATGGCATCGTGGGGACTCAAATCTGTACACACACTCATTCAAGAACGACTGCCTCCCCATGACGTAAATCTTGTATTATTAGATCAACAACATCATTTTAATTTGAGGGTTAAAAGACCTGTGGTAAATGTTTATCATAATTTTACATCAATTGGCCCTGGGCACAGCAGCGTGCTAACAGTCACTTTTATTAAAATCGGAAAACATAAAATGAACAACCTATTAAAATTCAAATTCATTAAAATAAAGACTACACATTTATTTCAAAATGCATCAAAATTTGCTTTAGCGTTAGCATTGAGACACAAACGTCTCTCTTTCTAAACACAGAAATGTCCTCCGGGGAAGTATTCATTTTATTTGTGTATAGTAAAAGAAAAATTCTAATCTGACAACTGGACAAAAAGGTTGTCGGACTGAAGACGTTTGGCTGCTCATCTAAGTTCCGGTCAGATTAATGATGGACACTGCCTTATCCTGAAACTAACTACACTGAAACTAACACACCTCTTGTTTATTTGTGTAGTTTTTAACATGTTGTCAGTGACATCCACCTGCAGCTCCCTGTCCACTGTCTGATCTTTAAATCTTCACTCATTTTAGCATGACACAGCAAAAACCTCACAGAGATAAAATTGGACAGGAAGTAGTGACGCTAACACTGACTATTGTGCACATAGAGCATATTAAGTGGCAAATATTTCTCTGACAGGTTAAACAGGCATTTAGCAAAACGTGATTATTTACTTTTCATTAGTCTAATCATAACTACTGCGCAATTTAGACAAGCCCTTGCACACACTATGGTTGCTAGGGAACAATTATGGAAAACAGCGTTAATGCATTTTTGTGAAATGAGCAGCCTGACCTGTTTCACAAGTACGGTTAAGGTAATTCAATGAACGGAAGTCAGTGCAGTGTCCCCGGAAAGCGCGCAAATCCAGAGTACGTGCGTTGCGGTGTGTTCGTGTACGAGTGTAATGGATATTTGGTTAACCCTTTCCTCTCTGCGAGCCAGCTGCAATAATTACTGCCTAATACAAACAGAGGTCGTTATGTTAATGGCTCATTAGAAAAACAGGTTATGACGGTTTAATCACCCAAAGACTAATAAGAGAAAGCATCATTTGGCCGCGCTGCACAAATGCATTAGTGCTGTAGAGTCCACAGAGGCCGCGCCGTCTCACTCTAATGTGTGGATCATATCACAGAGTTATGAACATGGGCCATATTAGTCTGTTTTCTGATCTGTGTTAGAATGTTGTTACCTCATCAAAAACATATCTGGAGTTGTGTTTTGTTTCATTCACACATGTTCAACTAACTCTTTATTATCAGTCTGTTTACATCTCCAAAGCTCAAAATGCTCTGTTCCACCTTGTGATGTCATGAAGCGGTAGTTTAACTTAACAGCTACTTTTGACCTTTTGTTTAGTAGATAGATAATTCAATTAATAGCCTAATACTTACTACGCATATATTCTTTAAAAGGCCCATATTACACGTTTTTTTCTGATCTATGTAATAATGTTGCTTCCTCATCACAAACAGACCTGCAGTTGTGTTTTGTTTTGTTTCATTCACACATGTTTAACACACACCCTGCACATTAGCCTGAGTTCAGACCTGCAGTTGTGTTTTGTTTTGTTTCATTCACACATGTTTAACACACACCCTGCACATTTAGCCTGAGTTCTTCTGTCAAACAGAAAGCACTCTGTTCCACCTTGTGATGTCATGTGGTAATACAGGAAGTGCTCCACTGTGTTTTTAAACTCCACACACCTTCACTAGAACCATTTGGATGATTTCAGTTGTGGAATTGCCACTCTCTACTGAACTAAAGGTAAAATGAGTTGTTAACATGAAAACTATCGCTTCATGACATCACAAGGTGGAACAGAGCATTTTGAGCTTTGGAGATATAAACAGACTAATAATAAAGGGTTAGTTGAACATGTGTGAATGAAACAAAACACAACTCCAGGTATGTTTTTGAGGAGGTAACAACATTATAGCAAGACTTAACACGCAAGAGTCAATTTTGTGTAATATATGACCTTTAAATGCCAGGTATTTGTCTAAACTGTCTGTGAGAACAATCTTCTATTACTACTACAACTCATACTGCTGCTGCTACAACTACTACTACTACTACCACTACCACTACTACTACTACTACAGCATCAAACTTGTAACAGGGTAAGCATGTTTATACAATACCATGATTGTAAAGTACTTCTTATAGTTTTTATACACTACCAGTCAAAACTTTGGACGCACCCTCTCAATTCAATATTTTTTTTTCCTTTTCTTTACTTTTACTACATTTTATATACACACAGAAGGGATCAGATATATGAAGCAAGATGGATAGAATTATGTAGTAAAGAAAAAAGTTAAATAACTCTACAAAATATTTTTTCACAAAGCAAAGGATGCCTACTTTGATGATTTGAATATAAAATCGATATAAAAGAGTAGAGTTATTTCATTTTTTTCTTTGCTAATTCCATATATCTTACTTCATATATTTGATGTCTTCTCTATGAACAAAGTTAAAAAAAAAAAACTTTTAATGAGAGGGCGTGTCCAAACATTTGACTGGTTGTGCAGGTACAATTATACAGAAGTATGTATGTTAAAATATTCTCACGGAAATTAAAGTACTTGAAACATGATTAGCACATGTTGTAGTAACTCATTTGACAACTTGACAATTAGAAAACTTGTAAAAAAAAACATTACCGTAGTTACGCAGCCACTATCGAAATAACTATATAAATGTAAAGAAACATATTTGAAAGTGTTTTAGAGGCCGCTCCAGTTGCGTGTGCTGTGTATAAACATGAGGAGTCAGTCGCACCTGAACGCATCACGCAGAACACAAAAGAGGTGAGGGTTCCAGTCTATTTCCTGACGCACAACAACTCAACTCAGAGACTAAACACTGACTCACTCTGTCATTCATCATTACCACCACAAGCCTTTAACTTATCCATCTACGGCCCACATGTCTCTCCAGCTCTCTCTCTCTCTCTCCCTCTCCGGTCAGCCAGTGCCAGGAGGGTACACATCTCTTTCTCTCTTCCTTTGTCCCTCTCCATCGCTCTCTCTCTCTCGCTCTCTCTATCTCTCTCCCATTTCTCCCTCCGGTCAGCCAACCAGTGCCAGGAGGGTACACACCTCTTCCACTCTTCCTTTGTCCCTGTTTGTCCTTCTCTCTCTCTGTCTCGCTCTCCCTCTCTTCATCTGTCTCTTTCTCTCTCTTCTTCTCTCTCTCCCCCTTTCCCTTTCCGGTCAGCCGATGCCAGGAGGGTACACATCTCTTCCTTGTGTCCTTTCTCTCTCTACCTCC
>KN483767.1:25012-42373 GCA_000787095.1 Periophthalmodon schlosseri | reverse complement strand
CTCTCACCCTCTTCCCCTCTCTCCCTAACTCCCCCCTTCCTCTCTTCATGTCTGTCCCTCTCTCCCCCTCTTCTTCTCTTCCCCTCCCTCTCTCCCTCTCTTCCTCTGTCCCCCTCTTCCCCTCTTCTCCGCTCTCCCTCTCTCCCCCTCTTCCTCTCTCTCCCCCTCTTCCCCTCCGTCTCTCCCTCTCTCCCCCTCTTCCCCTCCGTCTCTCCCCCTCTCCGTTCAGCAGTTCCCTACATAAACATATTAGCACAATCAGACTTGCTGCAGGAGTCCATGCTGCTGTGGTCTAATTAGCCCGTAGCGCCTGTGGCCGGGTGGACCTCCGAGTGGAGAGAGGTGGGTTAGCGCTCGGGGTGACCTTGCGCCGCCTCATTAGGATGTGATTGACACGGAAACGGTTGTCAGGGGCAACGGAGGCGGGCGGAGGGACGGGCCGACGGGTGGGGGGGCAGAGGAGGGCAGAGGGGGGTCAGGGTCAAGGGATGGGTGGAAAAATGGATTGAAGGGACTGTTGGAATGTGTCTTGCATATTAACAATTATTACATATTTAACTGAAAATGTGCAGTGATGGTCAAGACTTCAACCATATGATTAAAGGCGCACTGTGTAACTTTTCTAGTATTACATTAAACATCTCTATTGTAAGGATAAGTTTCAGATCTGTGGAGAGGTGACCCCCTTTTTTAAGTTGTTTTTTTTTGTCTTTTTGTAAGTGGATGCCGTACAGTGGAGCATTCCAGGCAAAGCAATACATCTCCATGGAGACAAGCCAGAAAAGTTACATTGTGCACCTTTATGAGAATGGCAACTGTTCTAACCAAATTAATTAAGCAAATAAAAATGCAGTGGTGGAGCATAAGTAAAAGTAGTGAAGAACTGTATCTGTACTTTTACAGTGGATGCTTTTTACTTTTTCTTCACTCCATCTGAGCGCAGGTATCTGTACTTTCTACTCCACTACATTTTTGAATTGCACTGAAAAGTAAAAAGTACTTTTCATATGATTTGAGGGGTTATTTTCAATCAATACACCTACATTTACAGTTGTGTGAAATACTTTTACTTTTTACTCTTAACGTACATTTTTAAACGGATACTTCCATCAGTGTATTCAAACCTGTAGCTTAAGAAATGCTACATGCTGTCCAACACTTTTGAAAAGCTCTTAAACTTCTACCTGACACAGTTGCCTTCAGGACAGACGGCACCCTGCTGATATCACATAACCAGCTCCTAATTGAGTTACTAGCGCCCTCTTTAGCTCTGAGAGGACATGACACAGGGGAGCGCGTGTACCTGTGATGTCGTGCTGTTTGAAGGCGTCGCTGTAGATCTGGTGCTGATTGGGACAATGCTTCTTCAGCCATTTGCACACGTCCTGAACGGTCCACAGAGCCACGGGTTTGGACAGCTTCACGTGGCCCGGCTGGGAACATAAAGTGCATTCAAGTCAGTAAAAACATAATGAGTGATACGAGAATGAATTACATTGGTTGGTTGGTGATGTGCTTTGGTTTTAGGTTTTTGTAATTAAAGTTGGAACTATGTAACTTTTCCGGTGAAGAGTCTGACATGGAGATGTTTTATTGCTTTGCCAGAAATGTTTCACAGTATGCCATTATCTGTTTCCATGGAGACAAGAAGGCGAATCCACCAGGCCAAATTAGAGATCAGATCTGTGGATATGGCCTGATAATGTTTTTCAACGTTTTTGAGCAGTGAGAACATCTGTAATCAGATAACTGCAAGCAAGCAAAGTTTATTTATATAGCATCTTTCACAGATAAGAAAGTCACAAAGTGCTTCACAACAAGAAACTAAAACTCATAAAATAACACACAATTGCAACAGAGTCAATACAACAACATGGTGGTCATAGCAGCCCCTGAAAAACTACTGCATCTTAAAACGCTTGACCAAATAAGTGTGTTTTGAGGTGATTTTTGAAGACATCAGCAGGAGGTTGTTCCAGAGTCTGGAGGCAACAGCCTGGAAGGATTGGTCTCCTCTGGTCTGAAAACGTGTGTGAGGAACCATCAGCAGGTTCTGATCCAGAGACCTCAAAGAGCGAAAGGGGGCATACGGTTGGATCAGATCGTTGACGTAGGAAGGAGCCTGACCATGAAAGGCTCTGAAAGTCAGCACCAAAATATTAAATTGTATCCAATGAAGAGCTTTGAGAATAGGGGTAATGTGAGCCCTTCTATTGGTGCAAGTCAAGATGATCGCTGCAGAGTTTTGGACCAGCTGCAGACGAGACAGCTCCAAGAAAATAAACTAAACTGGAAGATATGGGTTTCATTACACGCTGCGGAGCATTTCAGGCAAAGTACCGTAATAACATCTCCATGAAGACAAGCGGGAGGTGGACACACATCAGAAAAGTTGCATGGTGGACATTTCATGAAATTTGTAATTGTAATCAGTGTTCTGCTCAACTGCAAAAAAATGTGTAATCAAAAACTATCTAGAACAAGTCTGATAGGTCAGTTTTAGAGGTTCTACGGGTTCACTTCTGACGCTATAATCATTGCTTAAAACGTGTGAAGTGTTATATATTACAGCAGCTCTATCTGGCACTAAAGCTGGAGCACAAATTCAACTAGGAAGATTATCTGTTAGCGCCTAAGCCAATCAAACCTAGCCTCTCTTCTCTCTATCATCTTACCATTTCAGCCACAACCCTCCTTAACCCCATTTACACAGCAGCAGAGCCATCACCCCCCTCACCCTCTCCACCTCCTCCTCTTTAACATCACCAGTGTCAAATCCCTGGACACTTCCCTTAAAGATCACACATCACATCCCTTCATCGCAGGCCTCCACTTTGCCGGCGAATTTAATAAAGCGTTTTCATTTATCTGTTTAAATATTGATTCAAATGTTTTTCTCTGACACCTGCCGCACATGTTGCTGTCATATAATATTTACTGGCCTCGTGGTGTTTTTTTTTTCACAGATCAATGCCGTGTTCAAACTTTAACAGGAAAAACGTAACTCCAGAAGTCAATACGGAGCCGTGTAAACAGCGTAAGAGGCATCCCGGGAACGTTTTTATTGTTGTGATTGGATCAAATGTTTCCTCTGGAGATTTGAACTGGTTTACGGCTCTTATTATCACTTTGTGCAGCAGTGGCTGAAAAACCACATTTAGTACTGTGGAAATTGGATAGAAAGAAAAAATCCTAAAACCTAACCAAGCCACTAATCAAGTTAAGTTAAGACTCGGGAGATTATAAAACGTAATTCTGGTAAATGGTCACATCTTTATATATCTTCAAGGCACTCAAAGCACTTCAAGAAGTAAATGGTCACATCTTTATAAATCTTCAAGGCACTCAAAGCACATCAAGAAACCGCTCACCCGTTCACACATTCATACACCGTTGTACGCAGACGCTGGGGGTGAGGTGGGCTAAGTGTCTTGCCCGGGGAAGCAACAACAGCATTCATCCGTGGGAGCTGGAATCGCACCGCCAACCTTCAGATCAGTGGACAAAAGCTCTACCAACTGAGCTACCGTCACCCCCATGTTTGGATGTGTACATGGAAAATGAAATATTCCTACACTCAGTTTTACATATGAAGTCATTATAGTGAATACCGTACGTGGTTTCGCCCCCTACAGGAGAGAAAAATAACACATTTGTTTTTACTGTGTACATAGAGTGTATTCAGTGTTTGCCTGGATACAACATGGTTCACGTAATCTTCAGTCTTCTTACAAAACGCTACAACTCCTCTGTTGTAAACACTGCAGACAGAACATATTTTGCCGTAGAAAACATGTTGGAAACTTTGGCAGGGCTTTGATTTTGATTAAGGGCGCAGCTACAACTACAAGACACACAGAGGAGAGGCGATTACAATTTCACATCCTCTCCAGTCCGCCGACTGAGTATACGCAAGTACTTTGAGGCGATTTAAACAAATTTCACTGTATTATCTTTAGCATTATTTTAGATACAGACAAAATGGAGGAATAATAACCAAACCACCTCTTAACTAGGGGACTGTGAACATCCCGGTCACCAGAAACCTTCGAAAAAGTTCCAAACCTTCTTATAAATCCCTGATCTCTGTGGCTAAGCAAGGTTAAGTACTTGGATGGGAGACTGCTGAGAATACCAGGTGCCACAGGGGGGCAGCGGTGGCTCGACTCGAAACTGTAGTTGAGTTCTTAACATTGCTTTGTACAGATGTGGTGTGAGTGAGGAAGTGAGGTCAGAGGGGCTAATGGTGTAGATTGGCGGCCTCACTTTTGCCAGTCTGACCCAGGGCAGCTTTAGAGTGAAGGAATAATGCACAAAATTTGAGCGTCTGGAAAAGCTCTATATAAGATGCACTTGTATTATTCAATTTTGCTAATCCTGTAGTTTATACCTCTACAAACATGAAACACATGGCACTTGGCTACTATTAAGAGGGGTATTAGGCAGTTTTTTATTTTTTATTTTTTGTTTTCGACCGTGTTAAAAAATTGTTCCCTCATCGAAAACATCCCTGAAGAGGTTTTAGATGTCCTCCATGCACGTTTGAGTAATTTAGAGATCTTTCCAGGGCCTTATTTGAACCCTCGTTACGGTTGGCTGTACGATTCTGTGCAATGCTCCGCCCTCAAGATTAGTTTCATTATTAATTTCATTCACTTCATTTCGACGGGATGCTCGCTGATTGTGTTGTGGTGGCGCTCTGAAGGGGGAGTGACTTAGCGTGAAGAGCAAAGTAAGGGAAGACCCAAAGCATCAAAAAAAAAAAAAGTGAAACTTATAAAACATGTAAACCCCATAGTAGTAAAATACCCCAATTTTTTTCCTAATCATTTGACTTAATTGGCTACATTTCTATGGACTTTGTGGATTGTTATGACACATTTTACACGTTTAACAATATAAACCGCAGCCTCCATCGCTCCATCTCTCTCCCAGACCCCCCTGTCAGACACAGCGCTTCCCATCCCCACATACTGCTGCTCATTCACAGTTCCTTATTACATTGCGACTCCCCTGCTCGCCTTGGTCTGTCCTATTTTCTCATGAAGCACACACTGGTTTCTGGCATATGGTTGGTTTCTTCTGCAGGTAGGTGGAGGAAGAAGTGACAGAGCCTAAAGGAAGGAGCTAGGAAAGGAACCGAGGAGGCAAGGAAGGATGGGCCAGGGTAACACAGTGCAACTCTACGGGGAGATGAGGAGACATATCGCAGCATGGAGGAGGCATTAACCATTAAACACAGCGCACACATGTGTTGATTAACCTGCAGAAGGAGCCTAAGGCAGAAGAACCATGGTGGAATAAAGAAGGGATGAAGAGAGGAGAGTGCACTTTTGAATGAGTAGAAATTTGGATGGAACAAGATTGAAAGATGTATTTGTCACTAAACACTAAACTAAAAAAATCATAAAATGTTAAATGTTATAACGTTGTTACCTCCTCAAAAACATACCTGGAGTTGAGTTTTGTTTCATTCACGCATGTTTGAGTAACACTTTATTATTAATCCGTCTGCATCTCCAAAGCTCAAAATGCTCTGTTCCACCTTGTGATGTCACAAAGTTACCAGCTACTTTTTACTTTTAGTTCAGTAGAGATTGGCAATTCCAGGTCTGAAATGATCCAAATGATTCTAGTGAAGGTGAAGTACTTCTTGTATAATCACATGACATCACAAGGTGGAACAGAGTGTTTTTTGTTTGAGAGAAGAACTCACAAACCCTAAATGTGCAGGGTTTGTGTAATTGTTTCTAAAGGACCAGACTTACAGTCGATTTTAAATACAAGGGAAAGGTAAAAACTCTTTTTGTGCCTCAGTAAATACCTTAAAGAGGGGGTATTTTACTTCTATGGGGTATTAACTGCTAACACATAACAGATTTAGATCACCATGTTACCGTTTATTGTTTTAAAAATGCTATATTCACCGAAAATATTGTATTAACATGTTTTAGAAACTTCACTTTCATTTTGGATGCTCTGAGTCTCCCCTCCCTTTGCTCTCCGTGTTAAGTCACTCCCCCTTCAGAGCGCTATCACAACACAATCAGCGTGCATCCCTCTAATGTATGTTTACATTAGTTTTTGTATATTTATGGAGACTTGTCGTGTGGGAGCATGGGTGACGTGGGCTTGTGGACGGAGCGTTGCACAGAATCTTAGAGCTAAACATAGGGAAGGTTCAAACAGGGCCCGGGAGAGATCACAAAATTACTCAGACATGCATGGATGACATCGAAAACCTCTTCAGGCATGTTTTTGATGAGGGAACGATGTTATAACATGGTAGAAAACTCAAAAAAATCAATTTTGCATAATACCCCCTTTTTAAAATATAAGCTACAAATATTACATGATTGCCTTAAAGATACACTGCATAAAATCTCCTTAAAGATGTTATTTCTTCTTCTGGAATGTTCCACAGTTCAGCATTAGCTGTATCACGTAACAGGCATTCACAGTATAAGTGGGGTCGCCTCCACTGGATCTGACCTGTAACTTAACCTGCTAATTTTAATGCTATGATACTGTGGAACATTCTAGAAAAAGTAACATATCCACGGAGACAAGCAGGTGCCCATACTCTGCACCAGAAAGGTTACGCACTGGACCTTTAAAGGGCCCGTATTACGCTATTTTCTGATCTATGTTATAATGTTTCCTCATCAAAAACTTAGTCAAAGTTGTGTTTTGTTTCATTCACACATGTTTAACACACAAACCCTGCAAATGTAGAGTTCTTCTCTCAAACAGAAAACACTCAGTTCCACTTTATGATGTCATGTGATAATACAGGAAGTGCTTCTCTGTGTTTTTAAACTCCATACACCTTCACTAGAATCATTTGGATGATTTCAGCCCTGGAATTGCCAATCTCTACTAAACTTAACTTGAAAACTACCACTACATGACATCACAAGGTGCATTTTGAGCTTTGGAGATGTAGATAGACGACAGACTAATAAAAGGTTACTCAAACATGTACGACTGAAACAAAACACAAGTCCAGGTATGTTTTTGAGGAGGTAACAGCATTATAACATGGCTTAAAGCTCACAAGAGTCAATTTTGTGTAATATATAGGACTTTTAAGTTGAAAGACATAAGAAATGAACTGTGATACAAAAACATGGAATAAGTCACAGCAGCCTCCAGGGAGCCATCCACCGGAGGAGCGTAGATCCAGAGACAGCAGCAGTGAGTGGGCCGACTGTGGGACACATGACTGTGAATGAGTCAACAATAACTTGGACATAGATCTGTGCATATTTTTATCCCTGGGTTGAATAATGCAATCATTAACACTTTAATATTAATTGGTGAAAGGCTTCATACCGCAGTCCTTCGAAAGAGAGTGTAGGACTGACGTGTGAGAGTGCCTTTAAAAGTCAACTTCACCTTTTACAAACTCATATTTTACAAATTATTGAATAGAAAAATACTGGCGCCATGGCAACAAGGACACAAATTTTCATTTTAACTAATTTTTATAAGAAAACTCAGAGCTAAGTAGTCGGTTTCACGTTGCTGCATATTCAGTAGCCACCACTATTAAAAGTGCATGGCGCAACTTTTCTGATCGCCTGGTTGTCTCCATGGAGATGTTATTGCTTTGCCTGGAACAAGCAGGAAACACCATCACCATCAGACCAAGTTCCAGGTCAGTAAATATATAGGTTTTTAATGTACTTTTTTTGCTTTAAAAACACCTTGGATAAATGCGAGAGGCACATTTAAAGCCATACTGTGGAACATGGTCACATTTTTTTATAGCGCTTTTCCACCTTCACGGCACTCAAAGCGCTTTACATCAAGGAACCACTCACCCATTCACACACACATTCATACGCCAGTGTACGCAGACACTTTTTTGCTATAAATGCAAGGGATAAATTTAAGGCCATGCCTTGGAACATTCCAGCGTGTGGCAAACCCCAATTCAGAAAAGTTCCCTAGTGTACCTTTAATCCTGGAGAACCCAAGAACCCTTTTCTTCTTTGGAAAGTTATGAACAATGCATTAAATTACTGCTATAAGTTCACTGAGTTTCAATTTTAACCCTTTATTCCCTAATTTAGGATGAGGGCCAATTTGACCCACAATTTTAACCCTTTATTCCCTAATTTAGGATGAGGGCCAAATTTGACCCATTGGGCTTTAGGCGTATCATTTCAAAGAATCACAATAACAAACACTGTCAATGCAAACTATTTTAAATTTAGGAAAATAATCAGTCAACCACACAGATACAATGAGACATGAGACAATGTTCTTTTTTGCTTTATTTGTTGCATGTTAGAACTGAATTTCAAATGTACAAACACACTTTGGCCAATGGAAACAAGAACACAAGGCCAAAATCACTGCCACTCTGGCTCATTTTAGTTCATCCACTAGGTGTCTCTTTGCAGGGGCCAGAAGTGGCACCCCATGTGTCCTGGCTAAACCAATGGAGACTACAAAACACATGAGTAGGATAGTCTATGTAAGTGTATGTGGCATAACAGATGAAGCAGATGAATAATATAAACTGGGGCTGTCTCTGTTCTGACACTGGAGCCTGGTGTTTCCAGACGCACATTTGTGAGTCAATTGCCATCTGTGTTTTACTCCGGGCTCTGATTTGGCCTGTAGCGGTTTGTCCTCCGGGCCGATACAACAGGTGAGCCGCTGCCGCTGCCTCTCTGTAGCGGTTTGTCCTCCGGGCCGATATCACAGGTGAGCCGCTGCCGCTGCCTCTCTGCTCCTAACAACCACGGCCAAAGAAATATATACTACTGTCTCTTCAGGGCCTGGTTTGGCACCGGGAAGTCTAATTGTGGTTCAGACCTGATTTAGTCAAATATCTCTGGTCTTTTTTAAATCCTGGTGCAGAGGTCCTAATTTAAAATACTGCAGTATAATTGATACTAACCTGAGACTGAACCCAGAACCAAGCCTTAGGACTTTAAACCAGGACTAAATCAGGACTATAACAGGACCAAACCAAGTCTACATCAGCTCTAAACTGGGCTCAAACTAGTTTAGTCTTGGTTCAGGTCCTAGTTCAACTGCATGGTGCCTGGATTAAATGGAGAGTGTGTTCAATTTGAGCATAAAACTTCCTAAACATGACCCCCAGATGTAAAGTAGACACATTTAAATCAAATATTTAATTAACTGATAATAATTGTAACGTGGGCGTATTCTTATTTATATAAAAAAAAAAAAAAAACATATTTTGCAGGATTGCCAAATTGTTTATGTTTTGGTGTTTGGTGTTTTGGTTCTCAAGACAATTATCCAATCAGGAAGCAGAATGATCCTCTTTTGAGACTCTCATTTGGGTTGCCAGTTTCAATGCTGAAATTCAGTTGATTTAAACCTAAAAGGACTCTTGATCTGAACCATCAAACCCCAGCCCCCGCGGCAGATCATGAATCAGTGCTAGTGCGAACTCTGCAGCTCAGTGAGTGAATTCTGGAGGTTCTGAGCTTTCACATGAGGCCTGACCTATTCACGCTGACAATGAGAAAAACTTGCATGTGTCCGCTCTATGCACTGGCACTGGCAACCGAAGTTCAGATGTGTTTGTAGCTCCTTTTAAAACCAGGAAGAGCGCAGGCAATATCCTCCCTTTAAGCCAATTAGAGACGTGACTGACAGAACAATGCTGTAACAATAAACTGGCCATGTTTGTGAGTCCATGTGGGAGAACTCTCACTCTGAACAATCCAAGGAACAATATCTCTAATGAGGGCTTTGTGTGAACTGCTGTCCTTGACTTTAATTGATAAATGAAAGCGTTGCTAACCATGTTTTCCTGTCACCGTGGCAACAGAAGACAAGGACAAACTTGGGAATTAAAATATGAATAAGAATAAAGCAAACGGTTAGATGTGATGCGGCAAGGGTGACCGCACTTTAACAAAGAGCCACGGTGGACAGGTTACCATGACAACACAACTTGTATATTTGAATTGGATGGACTGGAGGGATGGACTCGAGACGATAACTAAACAATCACTGACATTTGGGAATAGGAATGTTCCAAAGTGGTAAGAAAATACAAACAAGAATGCTGCGCTCCAGTTGTCCCCTGAGGTCCGGATTTTCCGAGTTCGGACTTGTAATTTTACACTGGAACACTCATCCATCACGGAATTCCTATTTGGAAACTCAACTCAACATTACAGAACCCCGAGCTGGTTTCGAGTTAGAAAATCCAGCATGGTGGCGCTCTGTGTATGAATAAAGTTTGATGTCAGACAGTTCAAATAGTGACAGTACTTGTGATATTTTGGCTTTAGCTGCTCCCTCCTGTCCACCTGCTTCTGTGAACCTGCTCCTGCACAAACACTGAGCCTTCGCAGTTATAAATGCGCTATTAAAGCAGACCTATTGTGCTTGTGTCCGCTTTATAGCTGTAATCTGTGACACCCGTGGATCATTAAGTAATATTTGCACATTTTTAATCTCAATATTCATCTAAAACGACTTAATAAAAGAAACAGGTCCGCTGACTTCCACGCGGCGGGCCCGGGGGGGAGCTGACTTAGCCGTAAATGTCATCACAACAAAGAGTCGGCTCCTCCTATGGATAGCTGTCAATTTAGCAGAATAGATCTGCTTTAAGTTCTGTTATGCTTTGAATGAACACAAGAGCTAATGTCAACAAAAGCAGAAATTGAAGCTCAAACGTTGATTCATAACTAGTGATTTGCATAAACGGTAATATAGCTCATTGTTTTTCCGACTGGACCTCTGGAACACAAAAACTTCTACGGTCCTTTCTTGGAATATTCCACATACGGCATTACACTTCTATCTTGCATTATTTTACCCTGAAAAACATGCAATCTCACCGTGAGTTTGCCTCTCCACTGATCTGACCAGTTACTTAGCCTGGTACTTTGGAACATTCAAGGCAAGAATTTCCCCAGATTTCATTAGAACCAAAGCACACACATTACACATTATATGATTGTATCGATTTTCACTTTAAATCAGCCATTTGTTTTGTAAAATGTAAAAGTTCCATGAGTGGATTATTTTAAAGTTCGGTCCTGATGCCAAGATGAGCCTATAATTTATTTAGGCAAAATTACTGTTTGAATCAATGCATTAAAAAGCTCCATAGAAATCCTCTTTTCAAATTGGAGTACTTTGAAATGAAGGCTAATGCTATATAATTTTAGATATGGCTCCACTTAAACCCACATTGATTTTTTAAGTGGACTTGTTTGGCTCGGCAGATACAATACGTTTTGTTGCTTCACTTATCAGTCCAATCAGTTCCCTGCTTCAGAGTTTGGAGGAGATTGGATAAGAGCTATGAGATCGAAGTGGCCATTTAAACTTTCAATACATTTTACTACTATATCTTATGTTGTGGCTGGATACGTAAAAGTATTGAGTGGTTCTTCTTACGCAGTATATTTCGGATTTTGGAATTGGATTTGATCAAGTTGGTTAAGTTAAGTCAATTTTTTGTATAGGAAAACCGCTACTACAGTTTAAGGTGCACTGCGTAACTTTTGCCATTTGCTTGTCTCCATGGAGATTTTATTGCTTTGCCTAGAATGTTCCACAGTATAGTATGCATTCATTATACAGGTGTTTTTATTGCTCAGTAATACCTTAAAGGGCCCATATTACGCAATTTTCTGATCTGTTATAATGTTGTTTCCTCATCAAAAACAGACCTGGAGTTGTGTTTCATTCACACGTTTAACTCACAAATCCTGCATATTTAGGCGTTCTTCTCGCAAACAGAAAACACTCTGTTCCACCTTGTGATGTCATGTGGTGATACAGGAAGTGCTCCACTGTGTTTTAAACTCCACACACCTTCATCAGAATCATTTGGGTCATTTCAGCCCTGGAATTGTCAGTCTCTACTAAACTAAAATGTAAACTGTAGCTGTTAACCTCAAAACTACCACTTCATGACATCACAAGGTGGAACAGAGGATTTTGGGCTTTGGACATGTGGATGTGAACATGTGTGAATGAAACAAAACACAACTCTAGGTATGTTTTTGAGGAGGTAACAACATTATAACATGGCTTAAAGCTCACACGTCACGGATCTTTAAAACTCCACAAATCTGACCAGTAACTTGGCCTATAGTGCCCCTTGCTTGTCTCCATGGAGATAGATGTTTAATGCCATATTGTGGAAAGTTGGCAGTCCCCAGAAAATGTATGCAGTGCACATTTAACTCTACTATTTTGCTCAAAACTCCAAAACATTAAGTCCAGATACACTTAAGCTGTGAGTTGTTTCATTTTTCAAATGTTCTAAATTATGTTACTTAGATAAAGAATTGGAGAAGACAAACGCGCCTAAGGACATCTCCCCTGTAGAGGTAAGAATAAGGATGAGACAGCAGAAGTGAGTGGGCAGTCTGTGGGACACCATTATGTCCCAATGACTCAAGCAGAACTTGGACATAAATCTGTGCATTGTTTTATCACCGGGTGTTATATAATCTTATATATAGAACCACTGTTTGCAACAACTACTGCGTAACTTACTACCTCTATTACTTTTACCCTCTTTGCAATGCCACTCCTATATTACGCAGAATTGACTCTTGTCTCTTACTTCCTCAAAAACACACCTAGAGTCGTGTTTTGTTTCATTCACATATGTTTGAGTAACACTTTATTATTAGTCCGTCTACATCTCCAAAGCTCAAAATGCTTTGTTCCACCTTGTGATGTCATGAAGTGGTGCATTACCCAAGCGTTGTGAACAATAAATGTCAGATAGACGACAAAACTAGACCTGCCGTTGTTGTGATGTTCTTCTTTCCACCTCCCGATACTGGATTACTGAAAACTTGTGAAAAACCTTTATAAATCCAGTTACATTAATTTATATTTGATGAACTGTAGCCACACAATCCACAGGATTCCCTGTGTCACACTGCCCTCTGGTGTCCGTGCTCCTCACTGCAGCCTCTCTCTGGTTTTTCAGGGGGGTGAGTGTCATTAAAGTCATATGTCTGAGGGGCAGCGGTCCATCTCTTCTGTTGCTTTAATGAAACAGCCCCCCCTCCCTCCCCTCTGTCTGCTGCACTGCCTGATCCGAGCCTGCACGGAACCATGGGAAATCCTATAGGCTAAAATAGGGAAACTGCTTCTCTTGTTACTACTACTGCCACTACCACAAACAACTGTGGCTAGTATGCAGTATTGTCTACTTCTACTAATAATGGTAATACTAATACATACATCTGCTATTTTTAATGCTTCTCTTATTGACAATTCATAACACAGCAAGGCCAAACTGTGCAACATACAGGAATATTTACATGGCTACAACAACAAATATTACTACTACTACTACTACAATTCCTACTACTACAACCACTAAAACTACAACAACAACAACTACTACTACTAATACTAGTACTACAACTACAACAACAACAATTATTACTAGTACTACTAGCACTACAACAGCAACTACAACTCCTATTAATACTACTCATATTACTACTGCCCCTATTGCTGCCATCCTATTAATACTGCTCCTACTACTCCTACTCCTACTACTACTACTATTACTACTGCCACTCGTGGTCATTGTGGGCACCATAGATAATAAAGACTTCACTGACCTACTACTACTACCTCATGGGCTTAATCTAATTTAACATATTACATAGGCCTAATTAAAGTGTTACATACAATTACTACAAGCACTCTGACTTTGTACTATCTCTGTACAAGGTCAGAGTACTACTACTACTCAGCTACTACGACTACTGTTCTCTGGGTCAGAGACTTTGACTACTACTATTACTATTAAACTTATTTAATATTTTGTTCCTACTACAGTAACTACTACTACTAATTCTGTTTACTACTAATGCTCAGTGGTGGATGGAAGTTCAAATTTTGTTACTAAAAGTACAGATACAGAGGTAAAAAGTTACTCAAGTAAAATGTAAAGTATCAGATGAAAAAAATCTACTTAAGTAAAAGTATTTAAGTAACTGTATAAAAATGTAAAAGAGTAAAAAGTAAGTGTTATTAATGTGTTTAAGTGTTTGCATTGATTTAAAAATTCAACATATTTTGATCAACAGTAGCAATACAAAACAATTTCTTCTGAATTTTGTGTATTTATTTTTGTTTGCTCAAAGCCGAAGCTTGAACTCGAAAACTTTAGTCAAGACGTTACCACAAACATGGTAAAAATAACCCTTCAAATCATATGAAAAGTACTTTATACTTTTCAGTCCTATTCAAAAATGTAGTAGAGTAGAAAGTACAGATACCTGCTCTCAAATGTAGTGAAGTAAAAGTAAAAAGTATCCACTGTAAAATGTACTTAAGTAAAGTACAGATACCTACAAATTCTATTTAAGTACAGTACTTGTACTTCGCTACCTCTGTAATACTACTGCTGTTATTACTGGGCTGGGTGAGTGTGGAGTGAGCGGGACCAAAGACATGGGGAAGATTAATAAGGAGCATATTAAAATTTGATTCAAAGGTGAGGCCAAATTTAGCAGATTATTAAAGAGAGTTGTGAGGTTTCTTCAGGGGGATGTTCATAATAAGAGGAGAGCTTTCATTTCATTAAGATTGGAAAAGTAGTTTGTGCCGGTTGTGCATCTGTCTCCATAACAAAACTGAGCAAAGCACTGCTAATAAGAATAAATGTGTTTTTGTGAACTACTATTACAACTTTTTTTTTTTTTTTTTTCCTCATCGTGGTCATGTGATGTTGCTGTTAGGCCTGTCACATAATTACTATATCCACTTCATGTTCAATAGATGGAACAATACTTTTTGGGGGTCAGTATTTATCATGGGTACTTTTTCTTTATACTAGTACGACAAGTTTTGTTTTGTGTAAGATTTGAGCTGTAGAAGATTGAATTATGAACTCATTGTATGACTCATTATAGATACAAGCTAAATACTTAAGTGTTGCATTCTGTTATTTATTCTGTTATATTGTACATTTAGAATACATTTTGAGATAATACCACTTTATGTTTTGGTTTCAATATTATCGTTTATCGTCTATATTTACTTCAGCAATATATCGCACTTCAAAATGTGTTATCATGACAGGCCTAGTGGCTGTGGTGTGTCTTCCTACTGGTGGAGGCAGGACGACAGCGCCATCTGCAGGCGGGACATGTCACAGCAACATCACGTGGCCACTCGGAGGAAGAGCGCTAATCCAAACTGTCAGGTATGAAACAAACTAAACCTTGGTCTGAAAAAGGAATCAACTACACAACTACAACTAACTCATTACAGCAGTTATTTTAGTAGCCTTTATATTAACCTATTTTCATACTTCTACTTTGTTTAGTGTCTTAAATGTATTTTAACCTATATATTTAATATTCCATTTAAACATATACAGTTGAATGCAATTTTTTTAAAATATTTATCTAGCATAATTGTGTGATGTACTACTGCTGTACTCTGACTTGGCTGTTGCAACGCTGAAATTTCCTCATTTTGGAATAACTAAACGTTGATAAATGGTCAAATTCTTATAAAGCGCTTTTCCACCGTCGAGGCGCTCGAAAAGTGCGCAACATCAAGGAAGCACTCACGCATTCATGCACCAGTGTGCGCAGACGCTGGGGGCGAGGCGGGTTAAGTGTCTTGCCCAACAACACAACAAGAGCACTGACCAACTCTGACCAACCATCGGATCAGTGGACAAATACGCTAAATAATTATTGCATTTTTAAATTAGATTTAGTCTAATTTTAGATTTAATTTTTAATATTTATTGACCTTGGTTTTTGATTATTTCTGTTCTCCTGTTGTTGAACTATGCGTTGCAACACTAGAATTTCCCCTTTATGATGATTTGGCATTTGAAACCGCGCAAATATTGAGTCTTAATTAGTATAAGCTACAGTGGTACACGATTATAAGACTAAACATTAACAGTGTAAATGACAAACAGAATATTTTTGTTGTGAAATAACTCTCTTCTCCTCCGTGTGGTCCAGACCTGACACTCCAGGCAGGGTTAAAGACAAGACCGTCCCCTCACAGCTCCACAACAACACAGCGGCCATTTGTAAAAACAGTTTGTGAAGCGTTTAGAGAGTGGACAGTTCCAGATTTCCCTCTGGAGCAGTAGAGCAGAGGGTCAGGCAGGAGGAGCAGGGAAACGCCACATCCAAGCTATAACAGTTGGGTTTAAGCTTGTGTTTAAGTCTCACTGGTAAACAGCTGATGTGGTTCACTCTACGGCGGTAAACACATACACATAATGATGCTTTTTCAGACAGTATGACATGTATAACTGCAAATGCCCACTCTGAGCTGTCATTGTTGTTAAAGTGCATTTGACAGATTCATATTTTTTTCTCTAATTCTGACTTGGTTTGGTGGGACAGCACCTGCGGTAAATGTTTATCATAGTTTTACATCAGTTAAGTGGCAGTTTGTGAAGAAAAGTACAAAACTAAAAGTTGTAAAATACAGGAAGTAGCTGTGAGTTCTACAACAGAATCCCTCTACCCTCTCTGCCCTCCCTCATCAACTGTCGTCAAGTCCATCCAAAATTCAAGGAGAATTTACGCAAAAGGAAGGATTTTTATGACTGTAAAACATTGATTTGATAAAATAAAAGTGTTGTGATTTACGCAAAAGGAAGGATTTTTATGACTGTAAAACATTGATTTGATAAAATAAAAATGTTGTGATTTTTTTTTTTTTATCTGTCAAATCGCAACTGTTGTGTAATTCAGACATGTTTTGGTACAGTACTTTACTACTTTTACTTCGTTACGTTCCACCACTGACCAGTAGTGACCCAGCAGTTTATCGGGTTGTTCCACTGGGTTTTCTTTCACTCCTAATGTTGTTTTGGTTAATATATCTCTATGAGGGTTTGATGACGGGTTTCCATGGTAACGTATGTTTTTTGACATTCCATCTCAAGCTCTGTTGGTCATTTTGAATTACTTGAACTGATTCAGTTATCAATAAACAAATTCTCTGGCAATATGTGGTTTCATTATTAGCACGCTAGCCTCACATCAAGAAGGTCTCAGGAGTCACAGTGGAGTGCAGTTTGCCAATGTTCTGCCAATGTTTTCCTCCAGGTTCTCACTAAGTATCCAACCTGACACTAGCTTAAACCTCCAGTCCAACAGTCCCTAGACACTGTATTACCGTTCAGTGGGTCAAATACCCTTAAACTTTAAAACATACCTTGGTAAGTTCAGACTCGGACACAGAGCGGAGCGGAGGGGGCCGACGCTGGTGCACGGGCGGGCTGACGTCATGGTAACCGGGGCTAACGTCGTGGTAACCGGGGCTGACGTCGTGGTAACCGGGGCTGACGTCGGGGGAACCGGGGCGGGCGCGTGGGAAACG
>KN483767.1:7036-24988 GCA_000787095.1 Periophthalmodon schlosseri | reverse complement strand
CTGCCGTCGTGGTAACCGGGGCTGCCGTCATGGAAACCCGGGCTGACGTCGTGGTAACCGGGGCTGACGTCGTGGTCCAGCGGGAGGGGCTCGGCGTCCACAGACTCCTCCTCCTCGTCAAGCTGCGATGTCATGTCCTCCGGGTGCAGCGGGTGGTCCAGGCCATTCTGATTCAGGCTACAGTGCACCGCTAGACAGAGGCAGAGAGAAACAAGAGAAAGTAAGGAAACGTTAAATCAAACTGGGATTCTTACTACGTTAACGTCAGCGGGAGCGACCTCGGGGAAAGAAGGCGCCTGATTTGTCTGTTATTAATGTTCATATCTTGATTTACGGACACAATAGTGAAATAAAACCACCAGGATCATGTAGAACGGGTTAATACGAACATTTTAAGGCCAAAATGACGAGCCTGACAGCAGCAGTTACGGAGAGAGGGGCCACAGATTTTCAATAGAAAGTGAATTGGAGTCAGAGTCGATAGAGTCGGAAGCACACCCATGATCACTTCCTATTTGGAACGCGGCTGCTAGCGGGTTAGCTATGTCCATTTATATATACAGTCTATGATACAAACAGGTCATTCATGTTCATCCATTGTCGGACAAGAGGATGTGGTCCAAAATCAGGACTTTTCTGGACTCTCCCTCCCACACACTCCACAAAGTGCTGATCAGCCACAAGAGCTCGTTCAGCCATAGATTGTTACTGCTCCACTGAGACACAGGGCATCATTTCTGCCTGTCGTCATCAAACTGCTCAACTCTGCTGTAAAGTCTCACTGTACAATCCTTCTGCAGTATTCTGTTCATATCGCACTGTTGTAAAACTGCAAATAAAGATGTAAATATATTAAGAGGGTATTAGATTTTTATAATTTAAAGTTCCTATATTACACAAAATGGATTCTTGTGAATTTTAAGCCATGTTAGAATGTTATAACTTCATCAAAAACATACCTGGAGTTGTGTTTTGTTTAATTCACACGTTTGAGTAACACTTTATTATTAGTCTGTCTACATCTCCAAAACTCAAAATGCTCTGTTCCACCTTGTGATGTCACGTAGCGGTAGTTTTCAAGTTAACAGCTCCTTTTACTTTTACTTCAGTAGAGTTTGGTAATTCCACGTTCTGAAATTATCCAAATGATTCTAATGAAGGTGTATGGAGTTTAAAAATACAGTGGAGCGCTTTCTGTATTACCACATGACATCACAAGGTGGAATAGAGTGTTTTCTGTTTGAGAGAAGAACTCAGCCTAAATATGCAGGGTTTGTGTGTTAAACGTGTGTGAAAGTAACAAAACACAACTCCAGGTCTGTTTGTGACGAGGAAACAACATTAGAACATAGATCAGAGGATAGTGTCATATGGGCCCTTTCAGCTAAAACTTAAGTTACTGGGAGTTTAGTTGATAGAGGCTTTTTGTACCTATTTTCTTTATGTTACTGATGTTTAAATGTTCTTAACTTTATTTGATAACTTCTGCTGGTTGGCTCCATGTCTGTAACCAAAAGAATTTCACCGTGTGGATGGATAAAAGTCATTCCAATTCTGGTTCATTGATACTATTGCGCTTCATTATCCTTACCTCACCTGTGTGTTGTATATGATGTACTTTTCTGCCACCTGCTTGTGTATTTGTGTTTGTGTTTTTTTTTTTTGTTAATAAAATACCATACAATAAAACTGTGGTAATTGAAAAAATCCAAAATAGATAAGTTTAATGGAGCTTCAGTGGAACAGTCCAGTCCACTTTGAAGTTCGCTCTGGTTCCGGACATACACTTTCTATTAATTTTTCCCATAGACTTTTCGAAAAATTCAAATATTAAGAGTTCAAGGCATCGTGGAGGCTAACCAGCTATGTGCTAACTAATATCCATAACGCGGCTTTTTAAAGTCCGAAAATCACATTTAAAACGCAAGAGTCTGTGAAATATTTTAATAACTTAGCGGTTTATAAAGTTTCAGAAAGAGATTTTATAGGTCTTGTTGCCATTAGTTGCCGCAGAGCTGATTAGCCCTGAGCAAGCTAGCAAACTTTTAATATACAGTACATCTATGGGGAAAACGAATGATGATGAAAATTTTCTAACCTTTTTTTTCTGACCTTTTTTTTTATTGTACTATTGAACTATAGAGTAACAAACTAATTTTCTTCGTAGATAAAAAATAAAAAATAAAAAAAATTAAAAATCTGCCTAAATCGAGGTCCGAGTGTGCCTTTTCAAACCATTACTATGTACAACAGTTATGATGCACGTACACATGTGTCCACTAGATGGCAGCAGACTCCCATCACAAAGCTGAACTATGGAAGCAACGATAGTAGTTCAAACAACATCACAATGCTGTTTTTTTATTGAACATCATCACGAAACGACTCTCACCAATTTAACCAGCAATGCAACAGTAAAGGAGATTCAAGCAATGCATGATGGGTAATTTTAATTCTTAACATTGTTCTTCCCAAACTGGAGCTATACATTTTAAAATGCCCATGACTTTCACAGTGAAATGTGCACAGAGCCCTTACGCGCACTTCAGACCACGCAGCGGCCTTAATCCTATATTGTTATTCCCACACAGAGGCATAACGCTCTGGATTGAACTACTGTCTTCTCTACGGCCTCTTTCAATCTCACATTCAATGTTTTTATTATCTTGGCGTATCATTTCTGTCTATTTCCATTACGAGAATGTGCAAATTCATCCATCTTACAAGTAGCTCAGTTGGTAGAGCATTTGTTCACTGATCTGAAGGTTGGCTGTTCGTATCCAGCTCTCGACATATACATCATTGGTTGAGCGGTCAGATCCACTGACCCACAGGTTGGTGGTGCAATTTCAGTTTCCACAGATGAATGCTGTTGTTGTGTGGGGTAAGACACTTAACCCACCTCGCCCCCAGTGTCTGCCTACACTGGTGTGTGAATGTGTGTGTGAATGGGTGAGTGGTTCCTTGATGTGAAGTGCTTTGAGTGACCGGAGTAAGGTTGAAGTGCCATTTCTGTCTCTACAGGAGCTGATGATGAATTCACTAACGGAGCTTTGCCACAAACTCACTGTCGGGCAACAAAAACTGTCAATCATCCCAAATCATCAAAACATCATGAATTCTAGAAGAAAGGATGGACAGTGGTTGCAACCGACAGTGATTTCTGCAACAATAAAGTTTGGGAGGAAGATTGTAATGTCTCCCAAACTTAACACAAAAGATTTAGTTTATAATGTATGGTAAACGCTCACATTTTTATATAGCGCTTTTCCACTTTCAAGTCACTCAAAGCGCTTTACATCAAGGCAGCTTACAACAGCATTCATCTGTGGGAGCTGGAATCGCACCGCCAACCTGTGGGTCAGTGGATCTGGCCGCTCGACCAATGATGTTTATGTTGCGAGCGGGATTCTAACCGCCAACCTTCGGATCAGTGGACAAACACTCTACCAACTGAGCTACTGTCGCAATATTTACAGAAGCCTAAAAAGAGGAAAAGGTGCTTCATGATGTAAGAAAATGGACAATTTTAAACATGGAAACAATAACACAAACAGGAAACTACGGATGTAACAAACTCAAATCAAACAAAAATGCTAAGTTTGAGTTTGTGAATGGTGTAGTGGTTAAGTGTGGCACACATGCATCCTGCCAAACGTATTTATTTCTCTCTCCCGTTTCAGGTTTTACGACGCAAAATCACAAACAAACGAATCCCTCTTTATTCAGGAATCAAAGGAAAATAAAACTTCAGCCGTACAGCCATATGTCAAGACTAAATGAAGCTACATGAGAACAGAAGGGAGTCAAAATCCACTGCAGAGACTTACTGTATCTCGAACGCCAGCGCAGAGGCTGAAAATGGCAGTTATTTTTTAAAAACATAAATAAAATGAGACAAAACTGATCAAACGTGTCATGTGGCTGTTATTTATTCCCCGACTAACTACAACAAATAGAAGAGTTGTAAAAGTTCAAACATTAGTCCCAAACATTACCAGTAAACAGTCTAACAGTGAAGTCAATATCACATCAACAAACCAGGACATCGACTGAACCGATATTTGGAAGCTGACACCCGACCCAGACATTTTTTTCTGGATCGGCGCCGCTGTTCGATACCAGTCATAATTACAATGTATTACATAAGAAACTGACAAACCATCATTTGCCACCTCACCTTCAAGCAGATGTTAAACAGAATAATTTCCTCTGAGGGTCTGGAGGACACGATGAACACAAAAGCCCCATAAATCACGAACGACCCCGTCTCCAGATCAGATCAGAGCTGCACGGGGCCGATGTCTGGGACCGAACCTCCTGTACATTTGTCAACACTAATTTGAGTTAGTTTGGCAGACGCAGTGAAGCCAGGAACACAGCCAGCCTCCAAACTATTTTAGGAAACTGGATTGGAGCGATTACAAGCGGTTTGACAGGAAATAAGAACAGAGTGGACCATTAGAAGTGCCAGAATGTGAGATAAATGCAGCGAAGGGCCCGCGCTGTCCCCGAGTGTCATCAAATTATTATTAAAATGAATCAGCCACAACACGAAGGCGCATTAGCACAGTGTTTAAGATTTAGACTTAACGCATCAGGACGGGAAGTCAGTGGGGTGCGGAATAATAACAACTCACTGTAAATGGGGCATTATGTAACTTTTATAGCTGGGGTCTGCTACCTGATTGTCTCCTCCAGATGTTATTGTGCTGCCTGGAATGTTCCACAGGAGGGCATTGACCTTTTCTATTTCTGTAAAAAATCAATAATGTGTTTTTTTATTGAACAGAAATACCTTGAAAAACTTACATTCGTAGAGAGAAAGAAGTTAAAAGTCATACCATGGAACATAAAGCGGCAAAGCAATGGGCGGTATCTCCATGGAGACGCAGGTGATGGACCCTCCACCAGAAAAGTTTTAAAACCAATTGATCTATAAGCCTGTCTCACTAGAAAGAATTCACTAAATAAGTCCGGTACGTGATATTTTTTATAACTACAGAGGGATATCAGTCTGGTCCACACGCCCTCTGTCTCAAGCCGGACCAATCAGATTTGTTTATTTCAGTGACGCCTGTGAAACTTAGAGCTCATTGGTCACCTATCGTTTCGAACAAAATGACATTTCTCTCACCTCAGGTTAACAGTTCAGCGTTTCGCTCATTGATTCGGCATAAATCCGCTATGTTTTTCAGTCTTCTGTGATATTTTTTTTTCCTTTATTATTTCCTCGTAAGCAGCCGTATTTGTTTTGATACAGACGGATAATGCGTTTCCCTGATCGGCTAATCCACCTGTCGGTCACGCCCATCTGAACTCGGGAGGACCAGGCTCACATCTTCGTAAAGTAGTGAAGACGTGTGTTTTTCTGGACCCCACGCGATCGCAGTTACACATTATTTTACTGCTGATGTTCATAGTTCCGTTTTAACCGACAAAACAAAAACATCTCACTAAACAGATTGCGGCGGAGACTATTGTTCAGGAATCAATAGCCTCCGATGGCATCATAAAAACAATTGAATCACCACAAGCTACAAAACATTGATTTGTGGAAATACAAACTGGCCTCTGCTCCTCGTGGGTGGTGCCGACATTCTCATTCTCCCAAAAACTCTTGTACACTGAGTAAGTTTACAGTGATTTTGCCGTGGATATTGGCTTTTTGTCCCACGCCACTGGAGCCTGTCCGATACCGCGGCCGCAGCTCCTGTTGTGTGGTATTGATGTTGTTGAAATGCATTAGACCTCAGCTGTTTCCCACTCTCTGACGAAACAAGCTGTCAGCGAAATGCCAAATCAAAACAGATACAGGAGACGGGAGGTCCTCTGGCTTATGGGGATTTTAGAAACCGAAATTTACTTGTGATCAATGTAGCTCTGATCTGCTTATGGTCTAGGTTGTTCCAAGTAGAGATGGAACGATATATCGACCTTCAGTTTCCATCACACTGTTGAGCTCCATGAAAAGAAATTAACCATTTGGCTAAAACTGAATTTAACTCTAAAAATATAGCTCAAGATACAGTTGAGAAACATTATTCATGGGCTATATATTTACAAGTCAATGAAATATGATTCTATATTTGTGCCTCAAACCGGCTCCTCTGATCTCCTGTTTACACCTGACTCTAACTACAGCTCCTCAGACCTGACCGCAGCTCTGTCTGAGGTAAACAACACTGGCACATGTTTAAACAAACCACAGACTTGAGATGCTCGGCACGGACCTGTTCTCCCTGCATCCCTCGCTCCCCTCCTGTCTCTCTCCTTTCCCTGTCTCTCTTCCCCCCTACTCTCTCGTCTCTTTCCTTCCCCGCTCTCTCTGCTCTTCCACTTTCTTCTTTCTCGCTCCTTTCTTCACTACTCCCCCTCCTCTCACCTCTCGCCCCCACCTCTAAATTCTATGGTCTCCCATCTCTCCATCTGTCTCTTTATGATCTATCCCCTCCACTCTATTTCCTCTCCCCTCTTTCTTTCTCATTTCCATTTCTCCTTTCTCTCCTCCCATCTTTCTTTCCCTCATCATTCTATCATTCTTCTCCCCCTCCTCTCACCTCTCTCTCTCTTGTTAAATCTCTCGCTCCACCCTCTTTCTCCCCATTCTACTGGTTCCCCCTGGAGGCTGCTGTGATGCTGCAGGACACGGAGGAGGAACACTTTTGTCCTGAGGGCTGTTCATAGACTGTATAAAGAAGTGGAATAAGTGAGTGTGGCGTCACCCATAGCGTTCGGTTGCAGCCAAATGAAGCTCATCGAGGCTAGAAGTTATAGCAGCTAATCTGCAACCATGGACCATATTTTGAAATTCGAGCACGAAACTATAGAGCCAATCAGGAGCAAGGCTGTTGAAGGTTTTGCGCCCCCTCCCGCTCGCGCCATTGGTTTGGCAGGGGGCGTGCGCTTAGCAACGAGGCTGTTAATCAACCCGTTGCTAACGCTAGCGAGAGCGACATCGGGAAATAAAAACATCAGGATCACGTAGAGCGGGTGATGTGAACATTTTAAGGTCAGAATGACAGCAGCATATGGATTTGTTGTTCTGCTCAAACTGCCCTGATGGATCTGATTACCATAACCTGTTTGAGCTTTCTATTATTGTCGTTTTCTGCTCAATGTGCTTAAATCGCTCCTCTGGGAGAAATAAAGTGATACTGATTGATAGATTATCTCTCTACCCCCCTCCTCTGTTCTTTCTTTATCTCTTTTTCCTCCCACTCCCCTCTCATCCCTTCCATCCCTCCTTCTCTGCACCATCAATTCAGAACTATATGTGCAACACGGTGGAGGAAAACTGAATGACACATTTCCAGCAGAGCCAAGGCGACAATGCAAAGTGAAGGAGTGGATGAGACGATAAGGACAGGGCTCTGGTATAGTTCACTATATAAACACATCGATCTCCTTTAAACCTTCATAGGAGCTTTGAGACTGAGCTTTTAATGAACAGCAACACACGCTAAAAATAGTCACATTATATTCTTCCCACAGCCCTGTCTGACATGCGCTGTGATAAAGGAGAGAGAGAAGAGGAGCTAGAGAGAGAGGAGAGGACAGAGAGGAGAGAGAGGAGAGGGAGGAGAGAGGAGAGAGAGGAAGGGAGAGTGAGAAATGGGGGGGAAGACAGAGAGAGAGAGGAGAGGGAGAGCAGAGAGAGAGGAGAGAGGGAGAGGAGAGAGAGGAGAGGGAGAGAGAAATGGAGGGGTGAGGGGGGGAGAGAGGGAAAGGGAGAGGGGGGTTTGAGATAGAGAGGGGAGAGAGACAGAGAGAGAGATGGGGGAGAGAGGGAGAGAGTGAGGGAAAGGGAGAGAAAGGGGTTGAGTGAGGGGGGGAGAGACAGAGAGATGGGGGAGAGAGAAGGAAGAGAGAGGGGGGGGAGAGAGAGAATTAGGGAGAGAGAGGGGGGAGAGGGAAAGGAAAAGCGAAGGGAAGAGAGGGGGGAATGAGGGAGAGGGGGGGGGACTGAGGGAGAAAGATGAGGGAGAGCGAGGGAAAGGGAGAGAGAGGGAGAGAGAGAGAGGAGGGAGAGAGTGAGAAAGTAGGGGAGAGAGAAAGAGCATGAGGAAAGAGACGGGGGAGAGGGGGGGAAGAGAAGACAGGAGAAAGAGCATGAGAGGGAGAGAGAGAGATAGAGATGCAGAGTGAACGAGAAGCAGAGAGAGACACACAGAGAGACAGAGGGAGAGAGAGAGAGAGAGAGAGAGAGAGACTGAGAGAGAGACTGAGAGAGAGAGAGACTGAGAGAGCAGAGGTTTTTGTGAATGAGCTGAGTAAAGCAGGGGCTAACACAGGAGGGAGTGAATGCGCTCAGAGCGATATGTACACTGAAGGAAAGCTAATAGCTAATGTGATGGAGAAGGGATTAATATAGGATTTGGCTTATGTAACCACGACAACAGTGGAAAGAGGACTGAAATAATCAAAGAACAGTTATGGCTCAAAGTGAACCAATTACAACTCCAAGCACTGCTATTAAATGTGTACTTAAAGGTGCACTATAACTGGGTGATGCCAAGGCGGCCGTGTTGAAGATCAGATCTATGGAGAGGCGAGCCCACTCACAGCAAGAATGCATGTTTATCAAGGCAATAAAAGTACCTGTAATTGAATAAATGCAAGATAATACCATACTGTGGAACATTATCGCAGCATTTTTAAAGGAGCCAAAATGAACTTCCTGTATTATAAACGATCACACTACATATTGGTAGTTTATGGACAAAGAGATTGGAGGGGCTGATGGTGACACTTGGCAGCCAAACCCAGTGCAGCTGTGGTCATGTTTTAATGATGTTAATAATGTTTTTAATGACGTTTTCACATTTTAGCAATACATTATATTTACTTATTGTTTACATATTTGATCACATTTCAGTTTGGATTTTAAGAAGTTTTAGTTTTAAGATACAACTGAATACTGGGACCATGCAATTTCTCTTATGGATCAATTGATGACATCATGTTGGGGGTGTTCTGTCTGTATGCCTACGGTGGAATATTCAGCAGTTACCATGGAGACACAATGCACACACAGCAATAATTACCATAAAAGTTTTAAGAGCATCTGAAAACTCAAAAAACAAAACAAAATGGATTTAAACATCACATTTTCAGGAGCCTGTGATCAATACAAACGCTCATGGTCCTGTTTAGGTGATTTACAACAAAAAGGTGAGAGTGATTAACTGAACAACTGTTGGCTAATGCTAGCTAGCTTGTGACTGTAATGTTATTTGAAAGAGACCAGTTTTACAGTAAAAATCAGCTCAACTAAGTCAGTTCTTTCTGGTCAGATTGAGTGCAAATAAAGCAACAATAATAAACATTAAAGTCTAACTTGAATAACAGAGCTTCAAACACAGCAGTGCCTACAGTTAGCATCGCACCCTTAGCGAAGCTGATGACGTCAGCTGCAAAGAATCAATAGAGTTATGTCTGTCTGTGTGTCTAAGTACAGGTCGCTCAAAGAAAAACATTTGGCCACAACAACCTCTCTGGCCTCGTGTTCATTTTGGAGAAAGAAGTCAAGTTGATGATGAACTGATGAAGTGACTAAATCTATACAAAGAGAGCAAAGGGGGCATTGGATTCCCTGATTTGGTTTCGGTGCCAGTGAAGCGTTTTTCAGCTTTAGCCCTGAGAAGAGTCCTGGCACCATCTCAACACAGATTACAGTCCCTGGTGCAGCAGCTGCTCTGGAGGAGGGGGCAGAAACCTGGAGCACATTCAGAAATGTGTCCATCCGGATTCTGTACAAAAACAAGGCCCAAGTTGTATTTGATTGGCAGATGCCTCACACTAAACTGGCCAGCTTTCACAAATCTTCTATAAGGCTTTTATCAATTGAGATGGAAAGCAAAAACCAAAAACCTCTATGTCACAGATGTTAGCTGCGAAGTACACAAATGCTCTGGCAAAGCTCAAAGTTAATTTCATACTTGAGAAGCACTGCAGTTTACAGAGAGGTCCTAGGTGCAGAGTGGAAGTCATTACCACCCCTTGCAATTTGCTAAAATATAGGTGATCTATTGTTGTTGCCATACGAAGATGTCTATGTTCTGCTAAACCCATAACTTCAGAATAAAAGGCTCTCCCCCTCTGCAGTTCTTAAAGAGGTTTCGGATTTGGTATATCATATTGGTAGCTGACGTAACAATTCAGGAAATATGTATAAACGATACATTGTAAGTCCTTTGCCTCATTACCGTGTGTGAATGTGTGTGTGAATGGGTGAGTGGTTCCTTGATGTAAAGGTCTCCGAGTGCTTTGAAGGTGTGAAAGTGCTATATAAAGATGTGATCACTGGCCTTTTACCAAGTGGGTCATTATGTTGTCCGCAACCACACAGCTACATGTCTCACAGGGTAAAACAAACAAGATTACGAGATACAGTCGGGCTTGTCTTTTCATCAACTGACAGCAACTTTTTCAAACTTTCAACGGATTCAAAAGAGATTTCTTGTTTTATGTCTTGTCCAGTCATGAATATTTTTTGAGAGCCTAGCACTTAAAGGTCCAATATTACGCAAAATGGACTCCCATGAGCTTTAAGCCATGTTTGAATGTTCCACCTTGTGATGTCATGAAGCAGCCTCCTTTTACCTTTTGTTCAGTAGAGATTGGTAATTCCAGGGCTGAAATTATCCAAATGATTCTAATGAAGGTCCATGGCAAGGCAAGGCAAGTTTATTTGTATAGCAGAATTCACACACAAAGTAATTCAAAGAGCTTTACAGAATAAGAAAGGTATTATGTATGGGGTTTAAAAACACAGTGGAACACTTCCTGTATTACCACATGACATCACAAGGTGGAACAACTGTTTTCTGTTTGAGAGAAGAACTTGTGTTTTAAACATATATGCACGGAACACAACTCAACTCTAGATATATTTTTGATAAGGAAGCAACATTATAACATAGATCAAAAAATAGTGCATGGACCCTTTAAATCTGGGGTATCTGATTTATCCTTGTAAATGTAAATGTACTTAATTACTGCTGTACTTAAAGGGCACTGTGTAACTTTCCTCGAGGAGGATAGGCCACCTGTCGTCTCTGCAGATGTTATTGCTTTGCCCAGAATGATCAAATGGCATTAAACGTATCTATCTCCATGGAGACGAGCAGGTGACGCAAGTGTATTCTAAAAGCAGCACTTTGTGACTGATCACTGTGAGCTGTGTGCGTCTGAGTGTAAAACATTTAATAGATTGTAAAACCAGAAGAAAGAGCTATAAGCGGTGCTAGCATTGACTGAGAGAACAAGCACCTCAGCTTTAAGTGGACCTATTTAATCCTGTCTTTCTTATTCATTTGTGCCCAGTTTTTGTCCTATGGAACTTTACAGTAGTTGGGAGAACTACCACTTTTCTAATGGAGGGTTTGCTGCTTAACCTGCTTAACATGTTATTGGCTTGAAAGTTCCACAGTATGGCATTGAGCTTATCTATATCGGGCGACAGGAGGTCAGTTGGTAGAGCGTTTGTTCGCTGATCTGAAGGTTGGCGGTTTAAATCCCGCTCTTGATGTAAACATTATTGATTGAGTGGTCAGATCCACCGACCCACAGGTTGGCGGTGCGATTCCAGCTCCCACAGATGACTGCTGTCGTTCTGTCCTTGGGCAGAACACTTAACCTACCTCGCCCCCAGTGTCTGTGTACATTGGTGTATGAATGGGTGAGTGGTTCCTTGATGTAAAGTGCTCTGAGTGCCTTGACGGTGGAAAATCCATTTACCATATCTCTAGAGACAAAAAGATATACCATCAGGACAAGTTACAGGTAATTATCAGGCCTTGGGGGTGTGGCAAGAGCTCTCAAAAACAGTACGCATCTCTATGTATCTGACCCAAACTAAGTTTAATCTGCTTTTTTTTACATATAAATACCAACAACTACCAAACCTTCAGCTAACTCACTCACTCACTAACTTCTCCTTACTGCTGTTGTCCCATATCAATCCATATTAGTGATGTGACGTTTACGAACGAGTCGGCTCTTTTGAGTGGTTCCTTAATGTGAATGATTGGAGCCGGATCAATTTTTTTTAAAAGAACCAAATCTTTTTCTTTCAAATTTGTATATATTTTCACACTGGTTAAGGCTGAACAGACATAAGAATCATCACAGAAGCAGAGCAGGCCACACCAGTGAGAGCTTTGTGCGCAGAAACATATTCAGCTTCGTAATAGCGGTTCATTCTTTTAAATTATTATTATAGCGTTTTATTTAGATTCTGCATCATTCCGAAAGGGTAAACACACTCCCACTCTCAGTTTGAACCATTTAAACAAATCTTAGCCTTGGTTAATTCTCTCTGTAATTACTTTGTTGTTAAAATGAGTTCTCACCATAAATCGTATAAAGAAGTGGACTAAGTGGGTTTGACGTCACCCATAAATGAAGCTCATCGAGGCCAGCAGTTATAGGGGCGAATCTGGAGTATCTTGAGTTATGGACACAATAGAGAAATAAAAATACCAGGATCACGTAGAACGGGTCAATACGGACATTTTAAGACCAAAATGACGAGCCTGACAGCAGCATTTACGGGTAAAGGGCCGACAGTTTTCTAATGTAAAGTGAATTGGAGCCAGAGTCGATGAAGCCAGAAGCGCGCCCATGATCACTTCCCATTTGGAATGCGGCGGCTAGCAGGTTAGCTACGCCTATTTACATATACAGTCTCGTTTTGTTCGACTAAGACTCCATCGACCGATCAATCAACTAAATGACCAGGCAAAGCAATATCATTTCCAAGGGGATAAGCCAGAAAAGTGATGAAAAGTGAGGTTCACAGGTTGGGAAAAAAGATCAAATGCATAGAGCTGACGCAAGAATTTTCTTCCAACCCCATGACTTGTACTGTCTGGTTACATCTCTGATTCTATTCACATCTGCTGGTTTAAAATGGACACTCATATCTGTGTGATCTATGGGCTGCCTCTTAAATTAGCAGGAATTGGGAGAAAGACAGAGGAGAGAGAAAGAGAAAAAGAGAGTGCTGTCTGCTGCCCGCGGGTCCTTAGGAACTCTCTTTAAAGGGCCCATATTACGCTGTTTTCTGATTTATGTTCTAATGTTGTTTCCTCATCACAAACAGACCTGGAGTTGTGTTTTGTTTCATTCACACATGTTTAACACACAAACCCTGCGTATTTAGGCTGAGTTCATCTTTCAGACAGAAAACACTCTGTTCCACCTTGTGATGTCATGTGGTAATACAGGAAGTGCTCCACTGTGTTTTTAAACTCCATACACCTTCACTAGAATCATTTGGATGATTTCAGCTCTGGAATTTTCTATCTCTACTAAACTACTACTACAAAGGTAAAAGGAGCTGTTAACTTGAAAACTACCTTTTCATGACATCACAAGGTGGAACAGAGCATTTTGAGCTTTGGAGATGTAGACAGACTAATAATAAAATGTTACTCAAACATGTGTGAATGACACAAAACACTACTCCAGGTATGTTTTTGAGGAGGTAACAGCATTATAACATGGCTTAAAGCTCACGAGAGTCAATTTTGCGTAATATAGGACCTTTAAAGGGCCATGAGACAGAAACAGACCCTGGTACAGGTAAACTCAGGAACTATTAGGATATAGATCTAAATATGAAGAGAGGAGCACATAGCATAAGATAGTAACCATTGGCTTTTACATACTTTAAATACTGATGTTTTTTTTTTTTTTTTTGCTGTATTTTCTGAAATTTGCATCTCAGAATGGTCAGGCACAAGTTTATTAAAGTCATAAATATATCACTTATATGTAATACAAGAATAAAATTTACAAAACAGTACAGAAAAAAAATGCATCGGGGAAACAGGGAGGGCTTTCAGTAAACGGAAAAAGGAACATAGGGCAGAATGTGAGAAGGCGACAGTGAAGGCGAGCAACAAAACACAAAGCAGAACAGGAGCAACTCAAATCGGCCATTTCTGACCACGCAAAAGAGAAGAACGACATTATGGACTTGGACGGAGCAAACATCATTGGGACAGAGAACAACAAACATCAGAGGACAACAAACATCGCTGCTGGATTAAAGAGCCAATCGAAATACGGAAACGTGCTCACGGGACTTTAAACTGGGACGAGGGGGCCTTTTACTCTCACACACCTGGGATACTGTCCTGAAGAAGGCAGACTGCAGATGGCGCTGTCGTCCTGCCTCCACCGGTGAACCTGTGACCTTCTTGTTGTGAGGCAGGGATGCTAACCACTCAGCCATTGTGCAGCAAAGTAGAAACTGTAATGAATCTAAGGTAGTTTGTTTATTCACTTGAGGATAATGGTAAAATTAACATAGTTTTTGGACCAAGACCAGAAAATAACCTTGTATAAATCCTTGTTAAAGTTGCACTGTGGGTTGTCTGGCTGATGGCATTGCACCTGCTTGTATCCATAGAGATGTCTTTGCTTTGAATGTCCCACAATATGGCATTAAACATCTATTTTCATGAAAACCATCAGACCAAGTCACGAGTCAGATCTGGCCTTCACTGTAAGAAGAATGTTCTCTACAGTATTTTTTGAGCAGTAAATACAGCCCTGATGATAATGCTAAATGCTAAATAGGTGCAGAGGAATAACAGATAAGTCTTTGAGCGTCCTTCAGTGGGACAGATAAAGACACACTCTGGATTATTCTCCCGGGAGCACAAACAAGAAACGCTGCCAACTCTGTGAAACAACTCATCCATCATATCCCCAGCACCCGAAAGGAAAGAACCAAAGTTTGTGCCTCGCGATGCTTTTTCTCACTGTCAGTCAAAGGCGTTCATTTAATCTGTTCTGAGATAAGTTGTTCTGGAAGTTTAAGAGCTTTTGCTTCCAAGGCTAGAAAAAGTAGGCCACAGAACAGTTACCTGGGACGATCTGCCACTGTTATGCACTTTACAGAGGTGTTAATATTCAGAAAGCAGCACTGCACAAATGGAATGGTGGAATACAACGAAGTACAAGTAGTAAAGTACTGTACATAAGTAGAAATTATCTGTACTTTACTTAAGTACATTTTACAGTGAATACTTTTTACTTTTACTCCACTACATTTTTGAACTGGACTGAAAAGTAAAAAGTACTTTTCGTATGATTTTAGGGTTCATTTTTAGCATGTTCGTGGTCACATACAGACTAAAGTTTTTGAGTTCAAGCTTCGGTTTTGAGCAAAGAAAAATAAATACACAAAACTCATATGAAAAGTTAAGAATTAGATTTGTATTGTTACTGTTGACTAAAATATGTATATTTTTTTCATCAGTATCACTAACACTTCAAGAAATTAACAACACTTTAAATACTTTTACTTTTTACTCTTAAAGACCATTTTTAAACAGGCACTTAAATACTTTTGCTTAAGTAGATTTTTTCATGTATACTTTTACTCGTACTTGAATAACTTTTTACCTCTGTATCTGTACTTTTACTGAAGTAACAAAATTGAGTACTTCATCCACCACTGACAAAATGTGAGATGAGATTAAACGTAGTGGTTTGTGGCACACAAAGAGTTGGCAGCTAAACAAATCTTGGAATGTTCGACAGGAGGGCATTTATTTAATCAGAGGTGTTGATTAAATAAAGACACATCTCTGTGAGGAAGCTTGCCTTTCCACTGACCTGTAACTTGGCAACAAGATCAATTACATGGAGACAGGTGGTAGACCCTCCACCAGAAAAGTTAGATTATGCAACTTTAATTTCGGTTTTATAGCGATGGGAATGTTGTTGTTTTTTTCTGTTTGCAATTTGAACACAGACCATTTTCATTCTAGAGATTAACCATCTAGTACATCTATTTTAGTCCACAGCAAACAAGCTAAACCGTTTCTGCCTATATTTTTGTGTTTCTAATACACCAACAGTGAGCGCCTCATCATTTTCAGATATATTGTCTTATATTGTGAAAGTTTGGTCTAAAGGTCAAGAGTTTAAAACCAAGTGGCACTGATTCTGTTTGTAGAAAATGAGACTAACAATTGAAGTTGTGAGTTTTTCCATACTTGTTCTTACTTTAGAACCAAGACCAGAAAATATTCTCGATAAAGTTCTTGTTAAAGGTGCACACTGTGGAACTTTTCTGGTTTCACACGCTTGTCTTTGCGTTGGATGCTCCACGATATGGGATTAAACATATCTAGGTCCATGAAGATCATCAGGCCAAGTCACAAGTCAGATCTGTGGTGAGGTGAATCCCTCCTTACTGTAAAAAATCATGCGAAAAATTTAGCGAGTTTGTTGAGGACTAAAATGTATGTGCAAGAAAATAAGACTAAGAGCTGAAGTTGTGCTTGTCAGTGGTACGTAAACAGAGACTACATTGTGCCTTATTGAGTCATTACTGTGTTGCGCTGTGCCCTGTAGCTGAGTGGTTTCAGGGCTAAATTGAGTTACATAAATCCAGCCTGGTGTCACACATGAGAGGAGCTTCTCTAACATGACCTGACATCTGGAGCTCTGTCAGCATCCTCAGGCTCTGGAGCTATTGACTTTATCCATGCTCATACATACAGTTACAATGTACACAAGTGATGAATTTAACCTGAGAAAGAATCAAACAACATAACGCTAGAATAACAGCAGACGACTGAGGACTCATACATAGAAAACTAAAACTAGGATTATGCCAAAATTAACCAGAAGTGACAACCAAAACTATGGGAGAATTCTATAGCGCCATATCAACAAGAACCACAGCGATGAATTAATCCACGCCAAGACAGAATCATAAAATATATAATTACCCCGGCCATACCACCTCAGAGGTAAGAATAAATCATTATTACTATTCAAAATTGGCTCTCACGAAATCACACTAAACAAAACCAGTCTGGAAACAGCAATGAACAAGAGCCAACTGTTCAGAAGCTGAACCAAAACAGAAAAGATCCAAAAGTGAACCATCACAAAACAGGAGCACAGACTTAAACCATAAACACAATCATTATGACTATTGCTAAATTTCAGACATAAACTGTGTAACGAAATGGACTAAGTGAGTGTGACGTCACCCACAGTGTTCGGCTCCAGTCAAATGAAGCTCGTCGAGGCTGGAGCAGTTACAGGGGCCAATTTAGAGCCGAGTTCCATCTTTGGAATTCCGATTGCGAGTATCACAGCAATCAAAGAGCCAACCCGGAGCGAGACTGTTAAAGGTAACGTCCCTTCCCGCCCGCACCGCTGGTTTAGCACCGAGCAGGCGCTTAGCAACGCTGTCAATCAAACCTGTTGCTAACGCTAACGGGAGCGACCTCGGGGAAACAAGGCCTGATTTGTCTGTTATTAATGTTCATACCTTGAGTTACAAACACAATAGCGAAATAAAAATACCAGGATCATATAGAGCGGGTTAATACGAACATTTTAACACCAAAATGACGAACCTGACAGCAGCAGTTAGAGAGAGGGGGGGGGCGACAGTTTTCCGATGTAAAGTGAATTGGATTGAGCCGGAAACACGCCTATGCTCGCTTCCTATTTGGAACGCGGCAGCTAGCGGGTTAGCTATGTTCGTTTAAATATACAGTCTATGGTTTCAGATGACATCACAGCATTCTACAGACTAATATTAGTTAATACAGATGGGGGGCTAAAATGTAATTCTTTATTGTAATACAGTGAGTTCTTGGGTCTAGTCACTGATAGAAATTTTCTGGTTCAACATTTGTGATTTTACCTTCTGGATATTTCATGGCAAAGTACAGCGTAATCAATCGGGAAAACTGGCTCTTGCCCTCCATCTGGGAGTACGACATCATCACTTTCTAGAAACTGAAAACTACCAATATACAAAACCAGAACTAACAGTTTGTGATCCGTTCTGGTGCGATAATCTGAATCATGCTATTTTAAATGACATCAGGCAGTGACTCAGAGCTGCTCCACTTTGCTATGGGCTCCTAATTTGGCTTGACATCCCCCTCTCTCTAAAGTTAA
>KN483766.1:0-14283 GCA_000787095.1 Periophthalmodon schlosseri | reverse complement strand
GAGAGAAGGAAGAGAGGAAGGAGAAAGAGGGGAGAGTACCAGAGAAAGAAGGAGGGAGGAAGAGAAGAGAGAGAGAAGAAGGGGTTACAGAGAAGAGAAGGAGGGAGAGGGAGGAGAGAGAGGAGGAGGGAGGAGGAGGCGAGGGAGAGGGAGGAGAGAGGTGTGAGTGTGGGGAAAGGGTGAGAGGAGGAAAAGGGGAGAGAGGAAAAGGGGGTACAGAGAGAGAAGGAGGGAGAGAGCAAGAGAGGGAGAAAAAGAGGAGAGAGAGGAGACGGGGGTACAGAGAGCAAGAGGGAGAGAAGGAGGGAGGAAAAGAGGAGAGAGAGGAGAGGGGGTGCAGAGAAAGAGAGGAGGAGGGGAAGAGGAGAGAGAGGAGGGAGAGGGAGGAGGAGACAGAGGGGGAAAGAGAGAAGGAAGAGAGGGAGGAGTGAGAGGGGAGAGAAGGAGTGAATGAGGAGGAGAGGAGGTAGGAGGAGAAAAAGAGGGAGTAAGTGAAGAAGGGAGAGCGAGGAAGGATTGAGAGAGAGAGGAAAGGAGGAGAAGGAGGGAGGAGAGAGAGGTGAGGTGTCATTATAGTGATCTTCGGTCTCTATGCTGTAGTCGAGTCAATAAAGACGAATGGCACGAGCACAAAGCACCAATCAGTGAACTCGTTATCTCAGAAGGGCGGGGCCAGTGTCTCTCTAAACCAATCAGAGGGGCGGGGCTAGCATCTCTCTAAACCAATCAGTGTCACCTTTCACACACCACTCCATCTCTCACACAAACTCATTTTCACTGGGGCTTATTGATACTTTGCAGCTGATGTCATCAACATTCACCGGGAGAAGTGAAGCTAACTGTAGGTACTGTTCTGTCTGAAGTAGGGTTGTCAAAAGTATCAAAAATCTGATAATAATCAATACTAAAACTAGTATCGAAACGAGATACTCATTTTTAGCAGGTATCGATACAAAAAAATTCCCACTTACAGAACAGAAATGAACCTTTCCTGAACAGCTTTAGAATGATCTTGAGCTGTATCTTTCACAAGTATAAGACACATAGACTAGTACACGCCCATGGACCACTATGGAACCTACCTGGACTGAGGGATTACACAGATATAAGGCCACATGGGAATAGAAAAGAAAGTACTACCATTTAATGTTGAAACTCACATTCTATTGTCTAAATAAAGAGTGTTTTTATTATTATTAGTCCCCTCCCCAGCGCGATGTCACTGCAAAGTATCAATACCGCGATAATAATGTTTTTATTTGTTTATTTTTTGTTAGATATCGACGAGTGCAGCATAAACAACGGCAGCTGTGAGTTTGGCTGTGTGAACACTCCGGGCAGTTATGAGTGTGTGTGCCCTGCTGGACACAAACTGCACTGGAACAAGAAGGACTGCATCGGTGAGAGCCAAACAGTACCATTATAACACAAGACCGATACTATATCTTTGTAATGTGAACAAGAAGGACAGAGAACTCCTCTCAGAATGGAGGTTCTGACCACACTTTGTTCAAACCATAGATTGTATAAAGTGGACTAAGTGAGTGTGACGTCACCCACAGCATTCGGCTCCAAATGAAGCTCATCAAGGCTAGCAGTTATAACGGCGAATCTGGAGCCGAGTTCCATATTTGGCATTCCGATCATGAGTATCATAGCAACCAAAGAGCCAATCCGCAGCGAGGCTGTTGAAGGTAGCGCCCTCCCCGCTCGCACAGCTGGTTTGACAAGGGGGCGAGCGCTTAGCAACGCTGTCAATCAACCCTGTTCTAATGCTAGGGGTGCTTAGCAACGCTGTCAATCAAAGCTGGTACTAACGCTAGAGGGAGCGATCTCAGGGAAAGAAGGCGTCTAATTGGTCTGTTATTAATGTTCATATCTTGATTTATGGACACAATAGTGAAATAAAAATACCAGTATCATGTAGAGCGGGTGATACAAGATTATAAGACCAAAATGACTGAGTCTGACAGCAGCGGTTACAGAGAGGGGGGCCACAATTTTTCAATGTAAAGTGAATTGGAGCCAGAGTTGATGGAGCCGGATTTGCACCCATGCTCACTTCCTGTTTGGAATGCCGTGGCTAGTGCATTAGCTATGTCCATGTATATATACAGTCTATGGTTCTAACGTATCCAATGGTGACATGTTTGACACTAACGTGAGTGTGTTCTCACAGAAGCTGTAAAGTGTCTGCCCAATGGGAAGCCAGCACCTCGAGCCCAGCTGTCCTGCTCCAAGACCGGAGGAGCAGAGGTGTGCTCCCTCTCCTGCCCCTCCAATGCTCTCTTCCTCGCAGGTACAAAACTCTCAAACAACCAAAGCATGCCTCACTCCATCCATACAACGTGTAACTATCTACGCTCAAAATATAACTTCAAAACCTCAGCATTATGATGTCACACAACATAGAACTTTGATTTTAAGAGGCTAAATACCAACTTTGTGTTCATTCAAACATCTTACGACACTTAGGACTGTCAAGATAATCACTATATCATCTTTAGTATATGGAAGATGGAATAGGTATTTTTGGGGCTTTGTATTATCATGTGCTTTTCTTTGTACTAGTGGTTTGGATTCTTTTTCTGTAGGATTCGCTGTAGACGGCTGAATTAAAACTAAAATTACAAACCAATTACTTAAAGTGTGTATGACAGGTTTGGATGATTCTCTAATTTCTTTTAATCTGGTGGATAAAACCAGTTGTAAATATAAATTATAGTTTTACGCAAACAGGAAGTAGATAGTTCTATTTTAGAGAGTCTCACACTGATGACGTCACACTGATGACATCACACTGGGAGAATTCTGTCCAAAAGTTCAGCACAATTTACACAAGAAACACATTTTTCTGACATTTTAAATATGATTCCAACAAAATAAAGGTGTTTTATTATATTAGTATTTGTTCAATATTAATCTCTGTAATGTTAGAGGAGTTTTGGCCCAGTGTACCCCATGGTTACTAGGTAACAGTTATGGAATTCCCTAGTGTGATGTCATGATCTCCAACCAGGAAGTAAAATTTGAAACTGAAAAAATGGCCAAACTGGGAAAAAGAATTGTACATGTTTTTTAGTCAAACCTTAAATATATTGATCTTAAGTGTGTTTTACATATAATATTGTATTGTTTTAGTCGCATGATCAGTCCAACCCATCAGAGGCCTTTAAGTGTTGTATTCTGTTTTGTATTTATTGCAGTTCATGTTTTTAACAATATTGCTGATTTAGAATAGTTTTTGTGAATAATTCTGCCTTATGCTTTAGTTTAAATATTATCGTTTATCTTCTATATTTACTTCAACAATATATCGCACTTTAAAATGTGTGATCGTGACAGGGCTCCATACACTACAGGGAGGTGATGTATTTACAGCAGTGAGGCGGCAGTGTTTTGGCTCATATATCTCTATGAGAGTTCTGCACTACTGCCACAAACATGACGGATTTCCATGGTAACTGATGTTTTTTGGTGAGTCTTTCCAAACTCTATAGGGTGACATCAGCACGCTGTGGAATGGCTCTACTTTAACTTAAGACAGGTCTGAACTCTCAGGTGGAGTTTGCTGTGTAAGTGTCAGATTACAGATATGTCGACGTGGTTTATAGTTAATATCTCTGTAATTGCTGGGCACATGAAACAAAAATTGGCACAAAGTTACAGGCACAAAGCAAATAAACAAAAGTCAAATGATTTTTTCACAACAGCTTCAGAAAGTGGAGCCATTATTCAACCCCAAAGACATGCGTGTTGTCAAAGAACTTTAAACCATAAGATTAATATGACAAGTTTGTGGAGCCAATCCCAAACAAATAATGAGAAGGTTCAACATTTGATGATAATTCTATGCTCACATTTGTTGCACTAACCCAGTTCTCCTCTCGGTGCAGTCTGCTGCCCCCCAGTGGCTTCTCTCCTCCATCACACTCCTCTCTATGGGGTCTTATCCTGTGTAAAAGCTGCTAACCCTGTAGTTTAGACCTCCACAAACGATCTTTAAAGTGCATACGATTCTGCCTTGGTTTGGTGGATAGTCCCTGTGCTCAATATTTATCATAGTTTTACATCAGTTAAGTGGCAGTTTGTGAAAAACTAGAAAACAAAAAGTCCAAAAATCCAGGAAGTATTTGTGAGTTGTAAAACAGAATCCCTCTGCCTATGTCATCAACACAGAAAACTCTAAAATACAGACACAGTTTAGGCACAAAGAAGACACTGACACTTTAAACCTGCATTTAACTAAATAAAGGTGGTGTGATTCATTTTTCCAATTCACTTTACATTAAAAAACTGTCGCCCCTCTCTCCGTAACTGCTGCTGTCAGGCTTGTCATTTTTGTCTTAAATTGTTCATATTAACCCACTCTACATGATCCTGTTTTTATTTCACCATTTTGTCAGTAAATCAAGATATGAACATTAGTAACAGACAAATCAGATGCCTTCTTTCCCTGAGGTCGCTCCCACTAGCATTAGCAACAGGTTTGATTGACAGCATTGCTAAATGCCCGCTCCCTGCTAAACATAGACTGTATAAAGAAGTGGACTAAGTGAGTGTGACTTCACCTATACTGTTTGGCTCCAGTCAAATGAAGCTCATCAAGGCTAGGTCAGTTATAGATCCATATTTGGAACTCCAACTGCGACTATCATAGCAACCAAAGAGCCAATCTGGAGCGAGGCTGTTAAAGGTAACGCTCCTTCCCGCCCGCTAGTTTAGCAGGGAGCACGCGCTTAGCAACGCTGTCAATCAACCCTGTTACTAACGCTAGCGGGAGCAACTTCAGGGAAAGAAGGCACTTGATTTGTCTGTTATTGATGTTCATATCTTGACTCACGGAGTGGCTTTGGTCCTTTGCGCTTCTCCCTTTCTCTCGAACCTGTGTCGTGCTCTGGTTCGTTTGCGTTTCTCCCTGTTGCTCGGGCCTGTGTCATGCTCATGTTCATTTGTGCGCCTCCCTCTCACTCGGGCCTGTGTCGTGCTCTGGTTCGTTTGCGCTTCTCCCTCTCGCTCGGACCTGTGTCATACTTCAGCCCGTTTGCGTTTCTCCCTCTCGCTTGGGCCTGTGTCGTGCTCTGGTTCGTTTGCGTTGGCCGTCTGCGTGTGAGAAAAACTCCACTTGGGCTCAAACTGACAGCTATGTTTCCTCATTGTTTTGCATGTGTCTTAATCTGCGCCTGTAGCCTCCCGGTACATTCCTGCGGCTGTGCGTTTATTGTATCAGATGCCTGTCCTCTGCACCCCTCACTGCCACTGGGACATGCGGCTGTGTGTATTTTGGTGCAGAAGTGAGACAAGAATGCGCCTGTCTTTCAGTGGAGCTTTTCTTTCTCAATCGCTGGGTGATATCTGCTCCTCTGGGCCCTCTGCTGCGGAGGAGGAGGCCAGGAAGCGCTGGCTACACTTAGCAAAGGAGGCTAACGGTACAGCCAAAGGAAACACGGCCCCTGTCAGCAAAAATAAAAGACTCTCAAACATCCATCTACACTTCAGCCTCCCCCAGTTCACAAAAACGTCATAAAGATAATATGAGTAAAGTGCACATATTAAGCTAAATCTGCTTTTATGAGTTCATCACCTTGTTATAACAGTGTTCCCTCATCATTAAATCAGAGCTATTCTACAGACTGGACTTTTCAGAGCTTTTAACCATGTTCTAGTCGTTTCTTCTCATTGTCCCTCCGAAGTTGTATTTGGAGTGATTCATGTTTGAGTAATCTTTAATCGCTTATTTTCAAGACGCCATTTTGCCGATCTACCCCCGTTTTCACCCCCACCGGTACACGCCCACTGTGTACACACTTCCTTCTCCAGTTTTATTTTCTTAATCAGTGATACTCGTAGGATTCGTCAGCATCGCATAGTCATTTGACAAATGAAAAAAAATTGGCTGCGTGATGTGCAGATATCCATAGGAGTTGGCAGCATGCGGCGCTTTATTGTGATGACCTTTACAGCAACCTCAGCTCCCACTGGGCACCGCAGTTTTCTAACACAGAAGTCAGCGGACTTGTTTCTTTTATTAAGTCATTTTAGATGAATATTGTGATTTAAAATGTGCAAATTATAACATAATGATCCATGGGTGTCACAGAATATAACTATAGAGCAGACAAGTACAATAGGGCTGATTTAAAATACTGTATTTTGATTCATGCATGTCTGAGCAATCCTATATTATCTTGCATTTGAGGCTTAAGTGCTTAGAAAGTGCCTCTTTTCACTTACCCCCTATCTCCACCCACTGCTCTGTACTTATTGTGATTCTTTGAAAAATTGACATTGGCATGCACAAAATACTGGGTAACAATAATAATAAAAAGACATGAATGAAAATCTGCTGCTTGTTACAGTGCCATTTCTATTATGAAGCTGTTTTAGATCAATAGTTTGATACGGGAACTTTTAATACAAGATCTCATGATTGTCTACGTCGCCGCTGGCGGTTCTAGAACTGAAATGGGAAAGAAAGCTTTTGGTTATTTTGCTTCCCAAAAATGGAATACATTTCAAGAACATGCAAAACTGGATAGATTGGTGCCACTAATGCACTTTAATAATCTTGTGATAAAAATTTATAATCACACCTGCTCCTGTTTTTAATTTTTTTAATGGACCTTTGCAGTTATTTAGTTTGTTTGGTTTTGCATTGTTCTGTATTTTAATATGGCGCTCATAAAAAAGAGAGTCTGGGCCTCTCATTGGGCTCTCCTTATAGAAATAAAGCACATATTGAAAAATGTACAAAATGTAAAATACTGATCTCCAAATGTGAAGGTTTATTATGAAATATTAAAACTCATATCATGTCTTGTGTTTTTGTGTTTCAGACTCTGAGAACAGCTACACTCTGAGCTGTGGTGTGCCTGTGCAGACCGGTAAGAACCATCTCAAGACCAAACTGGAGGACTAGAGGGGAGAGTGAGGGGGAGAAGGGTTGGGGTCTAGAGGACTAGAGGGGAGAGTGAGGGGGAGGAGAGGTGGGGGCTGGAGGACTAAAAGGGAGAGTGAGGGAGGAGGAGGGGCAGGGTCTGGGTGACTAAAGGGGAGAGTGTGGGGGCTGGAGGACTAAAAGGGAGAGTGAGGGAGGAGGAGGGGCAGGGTCTGGATGACTAAAGGGGAGAGTGTGGGAGGAGGAGGGGTGAGGTATGGAGGACTAAAGGGGAGACTGAAGGAGGAGGAGGGGTGGGGTCTGGAGGACTAAAGGGGAGACTGAAGGAGGAGGAGGGGTGGGGTCTGGAGGACTAAAGGGGAGACTGAAGGAGGAGGAGGGGTGGGGTCTGGAGGACTAAAGGGGAGACTGAAGGAGGAGGAGGGGTGGGGTCTGGAGGACTAAAGGGGAGACTGAAGGAGGAGGAGGGGTGGGGTCTGGAGGACTAAAGAGGAGAGTGAGGAGGGAGGAGGGGCAGGATTTGGAGGACTAAAGGAGAGAGTTAGGGGGGAGGAGGGGCGGGGTCTGGAGGTATAAGGAACAGTGTGATTTTGACCAGGAAGCTGCACATTTACTGACAAAAAGAGCTTGGAACACTAGACAATACTATTAATATACACAGTTTAGTAGCAAAAAAAAATTGTTTTAGTTTATAGTTTCACTTTCATCAGATCTGCCAAATGGAGCTAGCGTAAATTCAGCCTGGAAGACCTAACTCCAGTTCTATCTACTCCCTGCTTCTCCAGGGTTTACCTGCTCTTTAGCCTTCATCATCTCACTTCTATTACTCCTCCCCACTGCTCGCCGCACCTCCTCTTCATCCAACCAGCACCCAGTCTGCCCTATTTAAACCCCCATCACAGATGCAAGGGCGGTTCAGTTCGCGCCACACCCCACCACAGCCCCACCCAGCGCCCCCTCAGCTCCGCATCATCTTATTGTCCCTTCACTCACCTCAGCCTCACCTCGACCACCTCCAGGGTCCAGGCCGTGAGGGGAAGACATCTCCTAAACATCATGGCACGCCTTTCATCGCAATGTTTTCTGCCGGTGTCTGAGCGCTAAAGATAACTCTGTCACTGTTTAAATCCCACAGAGTTCGTAGTATCTCATTCTTATATTGTTGTCTTATTATATCATTTTATTTGTGCAGATACTCTGGGTCCTCCGGTCAAACAGAAGGCTCGGTTCAAGATTAAAGATGCCAAATGTCACCTCCGACCTCGCAACAAAGAGAAGCACCGCGAGCTGCTCAAACACACACTGCAGGGTGAATACTGCCACTGTCTGAGATACACAGCCACTCAAACGTTTGGACACGTTTTTATTTATGTGTATTCTTTATTTCTATGATTATTTACACTATAGATTCTCACTGAAGCATCAAAACTATGAATGACACATCTGGAATGTAGTAAACAAAAATAAACTCCAAACTTGTTTTAGATTTTTATAAACAGCCTGCACTCTTCATTCGATTCTCCTTCTGTCTCACGTTTTAAAAATTGTTAAGCTGCCCCCATCTGTAATAAATATGATTGGCCTATAGAATGTGGCGATGTCATCTGTATTAAATATTATTGGCCTATACAATGTGGTGATGTCATCAGTGTTAAATACATTTTAAACCTTGTGTATTTTTACCCCAGGCCAGTTCCCGTGTACAGACGAGTGTCATGTGACCTTTGTGAATCTCAAATGTGATTCGTCGAAAAAGCGTCGCCGCGGCCGAAAGTCTCCAGCCAAAGAAGTGTCCCACATCACAGCCGAGTTTGAAATGGAAATGAAGGAGGAGGAGGCATCAGGTATGATCATGATTCTATTTAATATACTTTTAAAGGGCCATATCACACTATTTTCTGATCTCTGTTATAATGATGTTTCCTCATCACAAACAGACCTGGAGTTGTGTTTTGTTTCATTCACACATGTTTAACACACAAACCCTGCATATTTAGGCTGAGTTCTTCTATCAAACAGAAAACACTCTGTTCCACCTTGTGATGTCATGTGGTAATACAGGAAGTGCTCCACTGTGTTTTTAAAGTCCATAAACCTTCACTAAAATTGTAAATAATCATAAATATTAATATAAATATTCAGGGTTTGTGTGTTAACCATGTGTGAATGAAACAAAACACAACTCCAGATCTGTTTGTGATGAGGAAACAACATTAGAACAGAGATCAGAAAATATCTTAATATGGGCCCTTTAAGAGTAGGGTTTAGGTTAAGTTTAGGATTCTGTTAGGATGAGGAAAATGGTCAAGGTTGTTTTGGGGCAGATAAAAGAAATGTGTCACCTACACCTCAACTTACACCATAAATAAAACATAAAACAGTCACAAAGATCACATTTAGGCCTGTTCATAACAACAGAAGCTAACACGTTACTGTGACAACCAAAGCTATGTGATCATTTCCTTCTCTCGGGACCTGACTCTGAGCACTGACCATTATAGCTGCTGTCCCTTTGCAGACTCATGTAACATGGAGTGTGTACGAGAGAGGACCAGACTTAAACTGCAGAGCGCCTTGAGGACCCTGAGGAAGTCTATAAACAAACAGCAGTTCTACATACAGTTCTCTGGCACCGAGTATGAGGTCGCACAAAGACCCTCACGCGCTGTAGAGGGTGCCGAAGCCTGCAGCACGGGGCAGGTGCTCCGAGAGGGGAAGTGTGGTACGTACAGACAATACACTGTATATATAAATGGACAGAGCTAACCTGCTAGCATAGACATAGCTAACCCGCTAGCCCCTGCATTCAAAACAGGAAGTGAGCATGGGCGCTATTCAGCTCCACCGACGCTGGCTCCAATTCACTTTCTATGTAAAAAGTGTGGCCCCTCTCTAACTGCTGCTGTCAGGCTCGTCATTTTGACGTTAAAATGTTGGTATTAACCCGCTCTACACTCCCTCAGTCCACTTCTTTATACAGTCTCTGGATATAATAAAGCTAGAGAGATCATTAGCAGCCATCTTGTGATTGTCAGATGAGCTAAATATAATGGCGTATTTGTGCTCGTGATGATGCAGAAGAGTTTTTCTTCTCAATTATGAAAATAAATATTCAGTCTAAGAACACTTCAATGGTCTTTATGCAGAATTAAACTATGTTAGAACAGGGTCTTTAAATAAAGCACAAATACATGAAAAAGTCAAATTATTTACGTGTTTAAGAGAGTCTGACTCCCTGTTAGCTTGAGTTCTGGAGTAGAACTTTACAGTCAGAACATGGCTGCTGGAACTGGGTGTTCGTTACTACGACGATGATTTCTCTAGTTTTGTTTTACCTCATTGGCCACATATAGATGACCTTGATCCAAAACTTCTGTTACTAGCTGGCCCATATTTAATTCAACCTCTTTTACATATTTTTAATTTATCATTTCAAATGGCAGTTATATCAGAATTATGGAAAACAGCACATGTTTTGCCTTTACATAAAGGTGGGACAACTATAAATGTAAATCATTTCTGGCCAATATCTAAATGACCTTGTCTTCCAAAGGTTTTAGAAACGTTAGTTGTAAATCAAGTTACAGTTTATTTAAATAAATTCTCCATTTTGAAGTCTTATCAATCAGGTTTCAGTCCTCAGTCCTGTCACTGCAACCACAAAAGTTTTAAATGAATTTTCTCAGGCCCTTGATGACAAACAAGATTGTGTAGCTCTGTTTATTGATTTGACTAAAGCTTTTGATTCAGTGGATCATGGAGTCCTCTTGAAGCATCTGAAGTAGATTGGATTTGACAATGCTACATGTGATTGGTTCCAAAATTATCTTTCAAACAGAACCAAGGCAGTAGCAGCCGATGGTTTTAAATCAGATTTTCTAACTTTAAGTAAAGGAGTGACCCAAGGCTCAATTTTAGGCCCCTTACGTTTTACTATTCTATTCTATTGGTTACAATTTAAAAGAAAGCCACATACATTTATATGCAGATGATGTTGTTTTGTATCTGCTCCCTCTGCTGATCAGACGCTGATTTTAATGAAATCCAAAATTCCCTCATAAATATTAAATTGTCTTTGAATGCAAATAAAATTAAGTATATGATATGATTTTTTCTAAAAAACATTTAAGTAACATGCAAGATACAAATCTTTATACACTAAATGGTACATCCATTGGAAGAGTCGACACTTAGAAATATCTTGGATTTTGGCTTGATGAAAACTTATCCTTTAAAAAACATATCTCAGAATTATGTAGCAGTTTCAATTCTAAATTATCATTTTATTACAGAAACAAATATTGTATCTCAATAATTACAGAATTTCAATTCTAAATTATCATTTTATTACAGAAACAAATATTGTATCTCAATAAATTACAGAAGAGAAATAGTGCAAGCAACCTTCCTCTCTGTACTGGATTATGGGGGTGTGGAACATGCAGACTTCAGCCTCTACTTTGAAACCGTTGGATCCATTCTTTCACTCTGCCCTTCGTTTTATTACAGGTGATGGATTTGAAACCCAATCATTGTATTTTCTATGAAAAAGTGGGTTGGCCATCGCTGTTAGAAGAGAACAGCACTGTATGAAATTTATCTATAAGGGGCTACTTCAAAAACTGCCAGAATACCTCACATGCTTGTTAATCATTGATACCGGAACATTTAATACCAGATCACATGACTGCATAAGGCTAAGGACAAGCCGCACCAAAACTGAGACGGGGAAGAGGCTTTTAGCTGCTTTGCGTCACAAAAATGGAATACACTCTAAGGAAAAGCAAAACTGGATACGTTGGTGACACAGTTGCAATTTAATAATCTGGTAACAAACTTTTATACACACACCTGCACCTGTTTTTAATGTTTTATATGGACTTGTTTGCTTGTTTGTTTTGTTTTTTTCTTCTTGTATTGTATTTTAAACAGGGCGCCCATGAAAAAGAGAGCCCAAGTGCTCTCATTGGGTTCCCCTGTATAAATAAAGATAAATAAACAAAATAAATACAAATAATCTGTGTTTACTGGTTTTCTGGTTTACTCTCATAACAGTCCTGGTTTAGTCTTATAACTGTGTATCTCCTCAGTGAGTTGTGCTGCAGGGACCTTCTACAGCGGTGAACAGCAGCAGTGCATCCCATGTCCTCCCGGGACGTACCAGGACACAGTGGGGCAGTTATCATGTGAGCCCTGCCCCAGCACCGAAGGGCCAGGGGTGAGCGGAGCCTCAAACGTCTCCCAGTGTGGAGGTAAGACATCCTACAGTTTAAATACATCTGTGCCTTCACTGTAATGCATCTCTCCTTAACAGCTGTAAAACCAGAAGATGCATCTCTCACTAACACTACAAACATCTGCTGTAGCCGATGTTTGTAGTGTTTCTTCAACTAAATATTTGTTTCATAATTTTTGTTGATTAAATTATATTGATATTTTAGTCAAATAATAAGCACTAACCACTAAAGAGGCTATTACTTAAACACATACATCAAATGTTACCTTTTTTTGTTTTGAAAATGCTGAAAAAACATATTAAAATGTGCTCTCCTTCAGAGAGCTATCACAACACAGTCAGCTGCATCCCACTAATGAAACTACTGCACATCACATCAGGTTTGTCAAGTTGCTGTTTACAATTTTGTATTTTGTATGTTTTTGTATATTTATGGAGAATTGTCATGTGGTAGCATGGGTGACGTAGGCTTGTGGGTGTAGCCTGGGTTACACACTCTCCCCTTTAGGTGTGACCTCGGGTTACACTGTCTCCCCTTTAGGCTTGACCCGTGGGTTACACCCTCTCCCCTTTAGGCATGACCCCAGGGTTACACTCTCTCTTCTTTAGGCATCACCCGTGACCCCGAGTTACACAGACCTTAAACATGTCCCAAACATTCACATATTCATCAGAGTTAAAATAAACATATATTTTCTGCTTGACTAAAATGATTATGGATTTAGTCGACAAAATGTGCATTGTCAACAAACACTGTTTGTAGCCTCATTTAAACTGCTGCACTCCTTCTTGTTCCCCCTGCTGGTTACAGTGGTGTCTTACATACACAGAGATGGTGGTTAAATCCCTCACACTGTACATGTCTCTCCTCTCAGGCCAGTGCCCGGCGGGTCAACACTCGTCCGATGGCTTCCGCCCGTGCCAGCTGTGCCCTCTGGGGACGTTTCAGCCTGAAGTGGGCAGAGTGCTTTGCTTCTCGTGTGGAGGAGGGCTCCAGACCAAGTACCACGGCTCTGTGTCCTTCAGAGACTGTGAGGCCAAAGGTCAGACACAAACTGTACTCATCATACCTGAGGTCAGACACATGAGGAAGAAGGAAGGAGGCGCATTTACATTAACATTTGAGTACTAATTCTTAAAGGCTCGCTACCTGATTTTCCCATGTATTTGAGCAAAGTGTGTCCTGCCCCAGTACAGATATATTGTATAAGCAGCTCTTCAGGTCAAAATAAGTGTTATTGTCCGATAATCAGGAAATGTGCTGTTAGCACCCTAGATATTGCACTGCATCTCACCCAGGTCTGTGAGCGTTGTGAAAAGTGCTTATAAACTCTTATAAACGCTTATAAATCATGGTGAATAATTAGGATGCTCTGAATGCATAAGATAAGTGAGGAATAACTTTGGACCACTGGAAACAGTTTAAAATTAACTAGTTCTGTTTTTCATGTTTAAAAAAAACAGGTACAGAGACTTTAAATGAGTATTTATAAAGTATTTAGACATTTAAAGATGTACTATGTAACTTTTCTGGTTGAGAATCCACCACCTGCCACATTCTCTTTTTCCAACTCAAGAACATTTATTTATTTAGCCCAACATAAATAAATACATGTTTTTCCTTTGCAGGGGATGTTCCTCAGTGTGGCATTAACCTTCTCTGTCTTGCATTTATTCAGTTACAAATGTTTTATTGCCAAGAAATACCTTGAAAAACATCCATCTTGTAGTTTAGACCTCTCCAAACATGTGAAATGTCCCCATGTGTGTCAGATGCCCTCCCTGTGTGTCAGATGCCCTCCCTGTGTGTCAGATGCCCTCGCTGTGTTTACATGAGATCTCATTCTGTATAAAAGCTTATTTTAAAGTTTAGATCTCTAGCCTCTCTCAGGTGACTTTTATCCCACACAAACGTCCCTGTCTTCTGTCCTCTGTCCCTCTGTCCCTCTCTGGTCAGTTCACTGTGCTCCAGGACACTTCTATAACTCCAGCACTCACCGCTGCATCCGCTGTCCCATCGGCTCCTACCAGTCTGAGTTTGGACAGAACTACTGCATCACCTGTCCTGGGAACACAACTACGGACTTCGACGGCGCCACCAACGTCTCACACTGCAAGAGTAAGAGACCAGGACTAGACCAGGACTAAA
>KN483765.1:11475-38961 GCA_000787095.1 Periophthalmodon schlosseri | reverse complement strand
AGAAATTTAGGACACAATACCAGAAGGAAACGATGAGTATAAGCTTGATAGATACAATATCTGAACTCGTAAGATGCTTCTGGACAGTCAGTGTGACTGGGCTGTTCTGAGATAAAACATCAAATCCTGCCAACTGAATGAACAGCAGTGCAGGTCACAACACAAGTCACAACTGCGCCCTGCACCAACAAATGGCACCACTCAGGTTTTAGCCATTGTGTTTTGACATCTGTGCCAAGTGCCAAAAGTATTTTCTTACCGGTAACAGAAGAGTTGAAGAAACAGTGTCTCCAGTGCGGGACTTTTACAGTGTCTCAAAGTCAAAGTGTTGTGCTTAATAATATCCACATTCAGCCACAGTCTGCAGCGTCCGCGCGTGAAGTTGAAACCAAACACATAAAATAAACCAAACTCCGTGAAAAAACTCCTCCTCGGTCCTGGTAAAAGCGTAATTCCCAGGTAAATGCGGTGTAGTAAATATATCCATGTGGAGCACGTGTGCGTAAAGATGCAGCCAAATGAGTCTGCGTAAAACGCACCATAATCATCCTCCTTCGCTCAGGTAACCACAGAGTCAAATCAGCTTTGTTATGAATCACCGTAAGTGCAGAAAAAAAAAGTGAAACTTAAGCGCGTCCACGTGAGCTTCAGCTGTGTGCGCTCTGTTAATTTGTGCATTAGTTTTGAGTTATAACTAAACAAACTAATAAAGGAAATATAGTCATAACCAGATTAAAAGCTTGAATAATATTTTTGCTTAATATTTGCCATTAATTAATGTTAAACAAGCATCTATTGTTCAGCTTGTTTTTAGACTAATATCTGTGGGGGAGACATTTTGATTATGAGGAGCCTCCATAATCTCCTCTATTAATGGGACACACTGGATTTTGTGCTCTGTTAAACATTTACCACTTTTTCTAAATTAAAAAATAAAAAAATAAAAAAATAAATAAAAAGGCTTACATGAAGTTGTTAGAACAATTAAGTGTTGAATTTGTTTTCATATTTTCATATTGTTCAGCAGTATTTTGTACAGCTGCACACATAGTTTATTTGTAAATAAATTCAGCTGTTTACTGAAGACTTTTTCATTGTTAAAATGGCAAATATTCACTCGTGGGCTAATAATACCTCATCATAATAACAAAGTTATTGAATTTAAGATTAGGTATCGTTGCAACCACCTTCAAAGGATAGTTATAATTTCCATTGATTTATTGTCCCCCCTAGACTAAACTGAGAGTTTCACCACTGGTCCTGCCCATGCATGTTTGAGTAATTTAGCGATCTCTCCTGGGTCCTTACAGTTAGCTGTACGATTCTGTCCAAGGCTCCCACATGACAATTTTTCATAAATATACAAAACCATGAATCAAAACAATACACTATAACTTCACAAACATGATGCAATGTGCGGTAGTTTCATTATTGGGATGCATGCAGATGGTAATGTGATAGCTCTCTGAAGGGGGAGTGGCTTAGCGCAGACAGCAAGGGGAGGAGGGGCTCAGAGCATCAAAAATAAAAAGTAAACATGGTGATGTAAATGTTACGTGGTAGCAGTTAATACCCCCGCTTTAAACACTGAATTATGTACTTTTTGGATTACCCACATGTGAATGAGACAAATTAGACGAAGTATGCGCTAATGAAGAGACAACTTTATGACATGGTTAAAGCTTAAGTGGATTAGGCGCACTACGTCTCCTTTAATGTGTCTAGTCACACAGGAGGCTGCAGATTAGCCTGAGTGCCTGCCTCATAGATGTGGTCCTCTGAAGATCAGCTCCTGTATTCTGGTGTAGGCCCAACACAGCAGTCCAAGTCTTTACACATGTATAAGTACGTCTGTTTAGCTCTTATAAAAGCTGGTGTAAGCCTAATACAGCAGTTGTGTTTGTCCCCGTGTCTGGGTGGGTTTCCTTCAGGCACTCTTGTTTCCCCCATCCACCCAAAACATGCACAACAGGTCAAATCCTCCAGCTAAGGAAGTCCTGACCAAGACGAGCTCAAGAACTGAAGATGGGTACCCCAGCTGTATTGAAGGATGGGTCAAATGCAGAGATAATAAATTACCTTAAAGAGGTGGTATTGCACTTTTATAGGGTATTAACTGTTAACATATAACCAGTGGTGGAAGAAGGTAACGAAGTACATGTAGTAAAGTACTGTACCTAAGTAGAATTTTTAGGTAACTGTCCTTTACTTAAGTACATTTTTACAGTAGATACTTTACTTTTACTTGAATACACTTGAGAGCAGGTATCTTTCTACTTTCTACTGCATTACATTTTTCACTGGATTGATAAGCAAAAGTACTTTTCATGTGATTCGAGGGGTTATTTTTACCATGTTCGTGGTAACATCCTGACTAAAGTTTTCGAGTTCAAGCTTCGGCTTTGAGCAAACAAAAATAAATACATAAAATGGATTTGTATTGTTACTGCTGACGAAAATATGTATCATGTTTTAATCAACATTACTGCATTCAACACTAGTGTGAAATACTTTTACTTTTTACTCTTAAAGTACATTATTAAATGGGTACTTAAATACTTTTAGTTAAATTGATTTTTTCATGTGATACTTTTACTTCAGTAACTTTTTACCTCTGTATGTGTACTTTTACTTAAGTAACAAAATTGAGTATTTCATCCACCACTTACAGTAGATCACCATGTTATTTTTATTGTTTTGAAAATGCTAGATTAGACAAAAACAACGTTAAAATAGTGTAATTAGTTTCACTTTCGTTTTTGACGCTCAGAGTCTCCCCTCCCCTTGCTTCCCACGTTCAGTCTCTCCCCCTCCATAGCGCTATCACGATACATCATCAGTATGCGTCCCGCTAATAAAACTACTGCACATCACATCAGGTTTGTGAAGTTGTAGTGTGTTGTTTTGTATCCTGCTTACGAAAAATAGCCGTGTGGAAGCATGGTTGACGTAGGGTTGAGGGCTGAATTGTACTGCTAACTGCAAGTAGGGTTTGAATAGCGCTGAGGAGAGATCGCTAAATTACTCAAACATGCACGGATGACATCTAAAACCTCTTCAGGCATGTTTTTGATGAGGGAACAACATTATAACATGGCTGCAAAAAGTCGTTTTGGCATAATACCCCCTCTTTAACACAAAAGTAGGGCTCAAATAGCACTAGTTGGCTCCTGTAGGCTGCTCAGGTTCTGGAGTGTTGTTCTGGGCACGGCTCGTCTTGGCGCAGTAGTTGTGAGCGACTGAGGAGAAGCTGCAGATATCACTGGGAGTATGGCATCGCGCGGGAACACTGGAGCTCCATGTGGAAAGCCTGTCTGGTTCTGTTAACCTCCTCACTTTTCACACTGTGTTCTTTGGCCCTGGCTCATGTTAAAACCACACAGAACACAGCGGGGGGCTACAGATATGCATTTTGCACAGGGACAGGGAAACAGGCATTGTGGTCATTTTAACTTCTTGGCCAGTGTATCGGCATAATATGTCTTTGTGTGTCATGTAAACATTTAACCATTTATGAACTTCCTGCACCAGCACCGTTAAAACTATGAAGATATGGTGGTTTGCCAGCTGTCAAAAAAAGTCATTTTTTATTTCTTGCAGCGTGGATGAGGATATTATATGATGATTCTGAGATTAGAATTAATTAATTTTACTTCTACGGTGTATTAACTGCCAACGCATAACATATTTATATCACTGTGTTACCTTTTATTGTTTTGAAAAATGAAATTCATGTTTTATAAGTTTCATGCTCTAAGTCTCCCTTCCCTTTGCTCTCCGCGCTAAGTCACTCCCCCTTCACAGCGCTATCACACAATCAGCGTGCAACCCGTTAATGAAACAACTGCACTTCGCATCAGGTCGGTCAAGTTGCTGTGTACAGTTTTGTATCACTCCCGCTAGCGTTAGCAACAGGTTTGATTGACAGTGTTGCTAAGCGCCCGCTCCCTGCTAAACCAGCGGTGCGGGTGGGAGGGAGCGTTAGCTTCAACGGCCTTACTCTGGATTGGCTCTTTGGTTGCTATGATACTTGGTCAGAATTCCAAATTTGAAACTCTTCTCCAAATTCGCCACTATAACTGCTCTAGCCTCGATGAGCTTCATTTGACTGGAGCTGAACGCTACGGGTGACGTCACACTCACTTAGTCCACTTCTTTATACAGTCTATGGTTGTAACATGGTAGAAATCTCCAAAAAAATCAATTTTGCCTAATTCCCCCTCTTTAAGACTTTGACAATAAAACCTCTTGCATTCTCATAATTTGCTCATAGCGCCACTATCAGATTATGTTGATTATTATGGTGTGATGCAACTATAGCATTTAATAAACTTCACTACGGTGCCGTCCTATTGCTCTTGCCCGATCCTGCTCCTCATGTGTCTGCTGGATGACTTAGGAGCTTTGAGTCTTTAAACTGGTGAGTGCATATTCCCAGTGTTTCCTTTGTGTCAACGGCCCACAGCAGGAAGTCTCAGTTTGGATCAAAGACACTAAATATGTCACCATTCATAAAACAGGAAACGTAGAGCTATGTAAGAATGTGTCAATGTTTACAGAGAGCGCTGACGGTCTGAATGAGCTGTTAGTTAAAGAGGGCTGTTTCTTTGTCTTTCTAAAACAAGTTTAGCGTAACCAAAGCCCAGTACATTTATGTAACATCCATTGTAACAAAAGTGATCCCTCCCCTAGTTCTTTGCAGAACTGGGCCAACAAAAGGCAAAAGAGTGAATTTCTGGTGTGATATTTCCAACAATAATATAAACAATGTTACTATCAATCGTTAAAGCAGACTTATTTGCATAAGCGACTTTTCAGAGCTTTTAACCATGTTATAGTTGTTTCCTTCTCATTTACCCTATCGAAGTTATATTTAGAGTGACTCATGCATGTCTGAGTCATCTTTATTCCCCTGTATTCAAGATGAGCCGTTCAAAAGATATGTGATATTTAATTATATGACAAAAGCCAATGTGAGAACTCATTTTATCTATGAACTAATCACAGAGAAATGACAAAAGCTATGATTTGATTAAAATGCTTAAAACTGAGAGTGGGAGTGTGTTTACCCTTTGAAGTGATGCATAATGAAAATAAAATGTTGCACTACAATAATATAATTTTTTTTTTTTAATAACTGTCATTATAATAATAAAATGTTGCACTACAATAATATAATCTTTTTTTTGAATAACTGTCATTATAACAAATATGTTATTTTGGGCAAAAAGCTCTCACTTGTGTTGCCAACTCTGTTTCTGTGCTGATTCTTGTGTCAGTTTAGCATTAATGCAGAAAAAAATAGAAAGAAAAAGATTTTGTTCTTTTAAAAAATTTTATCTGGTTCCAACCGCTCACCATTCAAAGAGCCGTTCACGTAACATCACTATTTGTGGATATCTCAATCTTATCTTATACAGCTCCACTGCTGTGTTGGGGCTCAACCCGCCACTGGGTCAGAGCGATTGACCAGTCACAGCGCAGCATTGTGGTTTGGACAGATGCCAAATGTAAAGAGCCTGAGCGATCCAAACTATTCTAACAGAAATACAGGGGAATGGGGAAGAGGTCTGTGAAGAATACAGCAAGGGAAACATTCAAAGGAGGAACATCCTATATTACACAAAACTCTTCTGTGCTTTAAGATATGTTGTAATATTGTTACCTTCCCAAAAACATACCTAGAGTTGTGTTTTGTTTCATTCACACATGTTTGAGGAACCTTTTATTATTAGTCTGTTTACATCTCCAAAGCTCAAAATGCTCTGTTCCACCTTGTGATGTCATGTAGTAGTAGTTTTCAACTCAATGGCTACTCTTTCAGTTCAGTAGAGATTGGCAATTCCATGGCTGGCATGTATGGAGTTTAAAAACACAGTGGAGCACTTCTTGTATCACCACAAGGAGGTGGTTTTTTTAGAGAAGAACTAAATATGCAGGGTTTGTGTGTTAAACATGTGTGAAACAAAACACAACTCCAGGTACATTTTTGATAAGGAAACAACATTATAAAATCAGAAAAATGTGATAATGTTGATCAGAAAAAAAGCGTAATATGGACCCTTAATGGGCCCATGATTTCATGGATATAGACAGTTAAAACTTCAGAACATTCTCCATGGAGATAAGTTTTATGTCATACTGTATAAAGTTATAGCCAAAGGAACAACATTTCCATGGAAACAAGCAGGAGGGGGCTGTCCTCCAGGCCAAAGAGTTTTGTGGAGATGCAAGCCCACTCAGAGAAAGATCAGAACCTCCAGTTCACTGAGCTGCAGAGGCTGCACTAGCACTGATTCATGATTGGCTGCAGGTGCTGGGGTTTAGGTAGTGACCATTCAGATCAGAGAGAGGCCTTTTAGGTTTAAAAATCTCGATTTCAGCATTGAAACTGGCAACCCAAATGAGAGACTCATGTGAGGCTCATTCTGCTTTCTGACTGGATAATCATCTGAGAACAGTAACACCAAATTATTACATAAATAAATGGTCCAATGTTTTTGTAATTAAGAATAAATACGCATTACAATTGTTATCACTAAAAGTCTGGTCATATAATGGAATTTAAAATCAAAATCTTCCAGTAACCCAGTGGTGGAGCTGATAGACTCTTCAGCCTGTAGGACACTGGGCTCTGTGTCCTTCAGCCTGTAGGACACTGCTGTTGGCTCCTTCAGCCTGTAGGACACTGCCGTGGGCTCTGTGTCCTTCAGCCTGTAGGACACTGCCGTGGGCTCTGTGTCCTTCAGCCTGTAGGACACTGCCGTGGGCTCTGTGTCCTTCAGCCTAGCCTGTAGGACACTGGGCTCTGTGTCCTTCAGCCTGTAGGACACTGCTGTTGGCTCTTTTTGGACAGTCTGATTTACAGCCGGTGTTTGTGTGGTCTGTTTACACCACACTGAACACATCCAAATGTTTGTGAGTGGAATGCAGACAGCAGATGTCACAGCTGTTGTCTTTATCAGGAGACAGCTGTGGAGACAAGGGCTTTGTATTAGACATCTGTATCATGTCTATGATCATGTCTTCATTACAAAATTAATATCTGCAGTAGTAAAAATGCATTAGTGGTTCAGAATATTTATGTACTTTTTGTTTTGTGTATTTTGACTAATTAAGGCCCGAGCATGAATGTGCAATTTTGAGGAAAATGGCAAAAATCAAGCAGTAAACAATAATGTATAGACAAGTAAGTGGTATTGAAAATTAGAGTTCATTGAGCTCTAATTTTGAGGGAAGACCCTGAGAAAAAATATTGAAAGACAGCTCAGTAGCGCCACCTCAAAAATCGATTTACTTTGCACCAATGGGAGCCCCGCCCAGAAAAATGTCATCATAGACAAATGAAACTTAGCATCAAAAATAGGTCACGTCAGGACATGTAAAAAATGATATTATGGACGCGGCCTAAACCCTACTGGAAGTCGGCCATATTGGATCAAACCCAGGGTTGATGAAATCACACATTATAATCTTTTGACATCTCCTCCAACAGTTTCCATCAAAAACACTTCAAACTTGGCAAAAGACACGTTTCCATCAAAAACACTTCAAACTTGGCCAAAAGACACAAAATCCATGTGCAATAAAAGGATATAAATTACATTTTAAATTAAATGTTGGGTGTGGTCATGGTGATTTTTCAACAAAATGTAAATTTTTGGAAAAATTGAAAAAATTCTATCTTTCACAAACATTATCCGATTTGAATGGACCCAATAAAATACGAGTGCACATTTCTGAGCTGGACGTAATGACATTAGGGCTCTATCTTTTAAGATGGCTCTAAAGCGCCCCCTTCAAATTCTATTTTTAAAAATTCATAAAAGCCAATCTATTTGTCATGGCCTTTTGAAAGAATTTACAGAGAGGCTCTTCATAATGAGGAGCAATGTGACAAAGTAAGATTATTCTAACTTTTATCATTTAGATATAAAAAGTGGAAGAAAAAAAAAGATTATTTTTATTATTCCTGTCCGCCAACTAAATTGCTCCTGAGAGAAAGAAAAAATGCTCAAAAACTCTTGAAAATCAGCACAAAATTAGAGATCGACTCAAATTTAAGTTACATAATGTCACCAAGAGTCTACGTTGCAAGATGGCTCAATAGCGCCCTCTGGAAAATTAAAATGCATTACGAGATAGGAGAGGGCGGAGCCTATTTTTTCATTGTGGGCACATAAAACTTGGCTGGTACATAGAGCATCTTGAGGTAGACAAAAAATATATATTATGGCCCCGCCCTAAACCACACAAGACGTTGGCCATCTTGAGTCAAACTTGAGACTCCGAAATCTAGACCTCGTACTTTAACAAATTTGTCCAAGGGTTTTTATCCAACAGGGAGCATCATCAGGACATATCTGTGATCAAAAGTTGTTAAAAGAATTTACATAAGTCTCAGGGTTTGGTCATAATAAGCTCTTGATGAACCAGCTATTTTGAAAGCATAAAAATTCCTGTAACTTTTGCAAACATTGGATTCAGACAAGCCCAATGTAACATCTGAGTATTTTGATGATCTGAACAAAATGATGTGTGGATTAAAATTCTATCTTTGAAAATCCAGCGCCCCCTGCAAAGTTACAATGGGCCTTAAACATTTATCTCCAACATGACGCCGGAAATATTGAATCACATGTTGATATGCAGCTCTCCCACTGCGGTGTGCCCTTCCGTCGTCACAAGGGTTGCGAGGGCCCTTTATCACTGCTTGCAGTTTTAATTAAGTTTGACACTGGTTTTAGTTGGTAGGTCTGAATTAAAGAGGGGGTATTATGCAAAAATGACTTATTAGAGCTTTCTACCATGTTATAATGTTGTTCCCTCATCAAAAACATGCCTGAAGTGTTTTTTTATGTCATCCATGCATGTTTGAGTAATCTAGCGATCTCTTCTGGTGGTTGTGGTGGTGGTTGGGAAGAACCTGCTACAATTACTAATACAGTTACATTGGCTGGAAAGTTCCTGAGTATGGCATTACACATATTGCTTTTTTCAATTGGAGGTGTATTTATTGCTAAAAGAAAAAGCATGCATTCTATGAGTTGGGGTCACTTCTCCACAGATCTGACCTGTAACTTAGCCAGGTGGATATATTTCATGTCATACTGTGAAGGATTCCTGGCATAACAATAACATCTCCATGGAGACAAGCAGATGATGGACCCTTCACCAGAAAAGTTGCATAGTGCACCTTTAATTAAATCACGTGTTCTGACTTTACTTGCAAATTTAGCCAATAAGAACAGTACAGTAAATACTTCAACCAGACAGAAATACTTTGAAAGAAGTCCAGTATCTACAAGTAGGCTATAGCTAAATGCATCTGTAGGTTACTTAATTTAAAGATTCACTATGTAACTTTGCTGATGTTATTGTTATGCCTGAAATGTTCCACAGTATGGCATTAAAGTTATCTGTATCCATGAACCCAAGCAGATTAAGCCACGCCAAGTTACACATCAGATCTGTAGTTGAACTGATGCAAGTTATATAAATGAAATGCCACTGTGGAACATTTCAAGTACGCAATAACATCTCCATGGAGAAGCAGAAGTGGTGGGCTCAACCAAAAAGTGACATAATGTACCTTTAATTAATCAGCCCCTTCATGTCACATAGAAATTCAGTTCCAGTTTCTATTTTAAAGATGGAGTATTATATTTCTATGGGATATTTACTGCTAACACATAACATATTTAGATCACCATGTTACCTTTTATTGTTGCCGAAAACAACATGAAGTTTCACTTTCATTTTTGACGCCCTGAGTCTCCCCTCCGTTTGCTGCCGGCGTTAAGTCACTCCCTCTTCAGAGCGCTATCACAACACAGTCAGAGTGCATTCTGCTAATGAAACTACTGCACATCGCGTCAGGTTTGTGAAGTTGTAGTGTATAGACCCTTTTCACGGAGCCGTCTGGCTAGTTACGGTTCTCTCAAAAACAGCGGAGCCGCACATCCCTCTCCGTTCATCGTGTATTGGAAGTTAGCTGAGTCGTGCTAAAATAAATCAACATTTAAATACCCGGCAGTCACAGATGCAGCATGTCACGACCTTTACGACGACGTAAATACTTCACCGGAGGAAGCTTCTGTGTTTAGAAAAGAATTTGTGTCTTGAAGCTAATGCTAACTGAAATTATTGACGTTAATATAGCGGTACAATCTGATTTTACACAGAAAAACAGTGCACTTGTTAGATGTATTTTTATAAAGTTGTTTTGTGTTCTATTTTGAGATTTAGATTATGCTTTCATTAGCTCTGAGACACAAATACCTACTTTTATAAACATATAAATTTCCTCTGGTTAAGTGTTTAAATCGTCTTAAAGGTCTTAACATGCAGTCTGTGATCATCCATCTGAAACACAGTTTTTGAGTGAACCGGAAGTAGCCAGGCAGCTCTGGGAAAAAGGTCTATTGTTTTGTATCCTGTTTGAAAATGGCTGTGTGGGAGCATGGGTGACTTGTGGGACAGAATCTTACAGCTAACCGTAAGGAGGGCAACTTGAAAGTGAAACCGATTTTATTTCATCACTACTTTGAAATTTGAACAGAACACAGCCGTCTTTTCACCGGCTCCTTGTGCACCATCGCATTGATTTAAAAATGATTTTCTTTTCTTTTAAAGGGCTCATATAACACTATTTTCTGATCTGTTATAATGTTTCCTCCTCAAAAACAGACCTGGAGTTTTATTTTGTTTTATTCACACATGTTTAAACCCTGATATTTAGGCTCATATAACACTATTTTCTGATCTGTTATAATGTTTCCTCCTCAAAAACAGACCTGGAGTTTTATTTTGTTTTATTCACACATGTTTAAACCCTGCATATTTAGGCTGAGTTCTTCTCTGAAACTGAAAATACTCATGACATGCACCTTTTGATGTCATTTGGTAACGCAGGAAGTGCTCCACTGTCATTTAAAACTCCATACACCTTCACTAGAATCATTTGGATGATTTCAGCCCTGGATTTCCCAATCTCTACTGAACATGTGAATGAAACAAAATTCTGGGTATGTTTTTTATGAGGTAACAACATTATAACATGGCCCAAAGCTCACAAGAATCCATTTTGTGTAATATAGGACCTTTAAATGTCATCATGGTTTGGCCCCTCAGTATCTGTCTGACCTGCTTGTACCTCACACCCCCTCTCGTAGATTCAGGTCAGCAGATCAGGCTCCTCTCCCATGTCCCAAAAGACAAGGAAGTGATGGCGCATTTGCAGTGGCTGGTCCAAGGCTGTGGAATCACCTCCCTCTGCACTTTAGGCTGTCCCACTCACTCCCTGTTTTAAGTCACTCCTAAAGACGCACTTTTTCTCCTTGGCTTTTAACTGACTTTGAGGGTCAACTGTGTACCATTTGTCACTGTTTGTTGTGTGTTCCGTTTAAGTTGTGTACAGCACTTTGTTGACTGTGTTGTTTTTAAAGTGCTCTAGAGATAACTTAAACACGCGTGGATGGCATCTAAATCCTCTTTGGGAATGTTTAATGAGGGAACAATGCTATAACATGGTAGAAAGCTCCGAAAAGTCAATTTTGCCCTTAATACACTATTTTGTGATCTATGTTCTAATGTTGTTTCCTCATCAGAAACATACCTGGAGTTGTGTTTTGTTTCATTCACACATATTTAACTCACAAACCCTGCATATATAGGCTGTGTTCTCTCAAACAGAAAACACTCCGTGCCACCTTGTGATGTCATGTGGTAATACAGGAAGTGCTCCACTGTGTTTTTAAACTCCACAAACCTTCACTAGAATCATTTGGATGATTTCAGCCCTGAAATTGCCCATCTCTACAGAACTAAAGGTAACTGTTAACTGTAGCTGTTAACTTGAAAACTACCACTACATGACATCACAAGGTGGGACAGAGCTTTGGAGATGCAGACAGTCTAATAATAAAAGGCTACTCAAACATGTGTGAATGAAACACAACGAAACAAAACACAACTCCAGGTATGTTTTTGATGAGGTAGCAACATTCTAACATGGTTTAAAGTTCACAAGAGTCAATTTTGCGTAATATGGAATCTTTAATGTCTAACTGAATCGTAAATATTTTGTTATTGTTGTAAAAAATAACCGCTATTATTCCAGCTGCTGGTCTGTTGTGCTGTCGTACAAATGAGCCTGTGTGTTTTCTGTAGAACATTATGGGACAGTTTTACAAGCACAGGTCAAAGGTCAGGCTGCACGTCCACTTGAGCTAACAGCGTGGCTAATTACTCCAGACCCATAGTGACTCCTGGGCTTTCCTCACAGCGCCTTCTGCTTTAAACCAAACGGCAGGTTTAGTTTCACTTTCAGTCATGTTGGTGAAGTCCTTATATTGTATTGAATAGTGATTAACACTGTGGCAATTTATATATTTTTGTGTAGCTCTATAAACACTCAGCGACTCCTCATATTAGTCAGTCTCCATCATGCTGAGTGAGTGACTGTGGATTTAACCAATCACAGAAGGAGTGCAGCTTGTACTACAAACATAGAGCTACTTAATGCACATGGATTATTCATTGCAGCTAAAACACCTGTCAGGACCAGTGCCAGAGGACCCATCTCCAGATCTTGAGCTACTCTTGGTCAGGACTACCTTTGATGGAGGATTTGACCTATTGTTCATGTTTTGGGTTGATGGACACAGACACAGGGAGAACATGCAAAGTCCACACAGAAAGGCCTTGGTGAACCTGGAAGCAGGCACTCAGCCACTGTGGAGGGTCTACTACCTGTATGGAATTAAATAGCGTGTTTTTATTGCTCAAAAATACCCTGCCAAACATACATTCTTGCTGTGGGCTCGCCTCTCCAAAAATCTAACTTGTAACTTGGCCTGGTGCCACCTGCTTGACTCCATGTAGATAGACATTAGCAGTATCTTTCCTCTTTATAGTACTGCACTTCTCTGGACTGAGATGTTTGATGTTTGTCCTGGGATCTTCTGTAGCCACTCCTCCAGTTTGGGGTCACTGCCTTAAGTGCTCCTTCTTTGAGCCTCTGGGATTTCTTTAGTTTCTCATGGTCCTTTTTCCTGATGTTCCCATCACTTGGCACCGCAGTGTCCACCACAACGGTTTTCCTCTGCTGTGTGTCCATCACTATGATTTCTGGTTCGTTCATCACCATTCTGTCAATCTGTATAAAAATAGACTGATTTATATGATTATGATGTTACTGCATTGCACATAACAGCATAATCATAATGTGTGCACGTGTTTGTGAGAGACAGAAATGAGTAAATTTGACTTCTCTCTGCTGTGGTCATTTGAGGACAGAGGAGAGCAGACCGCTACATACAGTATGTGGAGCTCTCTGGACCTGCAACTGAGAGAGGAGCTGTGTGGAGCAATACAAGTTAGAGCTGCTCAGATACATGCTCCTCACAGTGTTATGGTCAGATACGTGCTCCTCACAGTGTTATGGTCAGATAGGGAGTTAACTGCTCCGAGCTGCTGACCACTGCCTTCAGCAAACCATGTTTTTATTAAGGACATAGAAACCATTGTTATGTCCAGTTCTTATTTTAACTTTGACCATCAAATGTTAAAGTCATTTCAGGACAGAATATGCTGTTTAGAGGTATTTTCCTCTGGATACAGTATAATAGGCACCGGATGTGGGTATAGTACTCAGTTACATTTACTCAAGTACAAGTAATAGTAAGTAATATAGTTGGCAGTGTAATCAGGAACAGTACTCTTACTTAAGTAGAAGTTGTGGTTCCTCTCCCCACTATGAGTAAGTCCACAAGTGACAAAAGCTTCATGTTGACAATATGAAATGATTTGAACATTTGTGTTTCTTGCACTGCTCCATATTTGTGTTTATCCGTTGAAAATACCACATTTTGTGCATTATTTAATGCTTTGCCCTTCCAATTACATTAACTTCAAATTAAAAATCAGATGTTACGTCCTGACAGTTACTCTTTAAGTTACTCTTACTTAAATAGTTGTTTTCCCAAATACCTTTTTATGCTTACTCACGTCATTTCATGGATCACTGCTTTGTACTTCTACTTGAATAATATGATTTTGAAGTGTCTTATTTGAGCGCAATTTTTGGCTACTCTACCCTCCTCTGATCAAATAAAAAATGTGAACTGATTGACGGAAAGAGAGAGAAGGAAGGGACAGAGGGAGGGAGCCACAGATGGAGGGAAAGACGTATGAGATCAGGCAGGAGACACAGAGCAGAGAGACGGAAAGAGAGACGGAGAGAGAGAAAGGCTGATGTACCTGTCTATAGTATGGTGACCTTACATTTATACATGTTATTTAAGGTGAATGAAGTGTTTGACTTACACAGCAAAAATAGCGTCAATCAGATGGAGGGTTAAGCTACTGCAACTGTGCTCCTATAGACCACCCTGATCCACTTACTTCTTCAGCATCCAGTGGTGCAAGGTAACAAAGTACAAGTAGTAAAGTACTGTACTGTAAGTATAGATTTTAGGTATCTGTACTTTACTTCAGTAAATTTTAAAGTGGATACTTTTTACTTTTACTTCACTACATTTGAGAGCAGGTATCTGTACTTTCTACTCCACTTTTTAACTGGACTGAAAAGTAAAAAGTACTTTTCATGTGATTTGAGGGGTTATTTTTACCGTGTTCGTGGTAACATCCTGACTCAAGTTTCCGAATTCAAGCTTCGACTGAATTCATATAAGTTGATTCGTATTGCTGCTGTTGACCAAAATATGTATAATTTTTAATCAATATCACTACATTTAACACTTTAATTAACAACACTAACAAAACTTTAACTTTTTACGCTCAAAGTACATTTTAAAACGGGATACTTAAGTAAATTTTTTTCATGTGATACTTTTACTTGAGTAACTTTTTACCTCTGTATCTGTACTTTTACTTAAGTAACAAAATTGAGTAGTTCGTGCACCGCTGTCAGCACCTCTATAGCCTTATATAGCAGATGACATTCATCTATCTGTTAGCGTCATGTGGGTAATTGTTTGATCAATTGCCCCATGTTGAACGCAGAGGTAAACAACACATCTAATTATGAAAGCCACAGATCTGGGTCTCAAGACGATTATTCAATCAGAAAACAAACATGAGTCTCTCATTTGTGTTGCCAGTTCCAAAGCTGAAATCCAGTTGGTTTAAACCTAAAATGCCTCTCTCTGATCTGAATTGTCACGACTTAAACCTCAGCACCTGCAGCCAATCATTAATCAGTCCTCTCCTCCAGCTCTCCTCTTTTCTCCTCCACTTCTTTCCTCCTCCTCTCCTCCCTTTCTCCTCTCCTCCTTAATCAGTCCTCTCCTCCAGCTCTCCTTTTTCCTCCTCCACTTCTTTCCTCCTCTCTCCTCCTCTCCTCCCTTTCTCCTCTCCTCCTCTCTACCTCTCCTCCTCCTCTAAGCAAAACCTCATCACCTCTCATCATTCTTGGAAATCCCTCTCCAAACTCCGGCCGTCATCGTTAATAAAGTGTAACTTCCTCTTCTCCTCTCTCGTCTCCTCCACTCCGTTCCACCTCTCCTCCCCTCCTCTCCAAATTTTCTCCTCTGCACTACTCCTCCTCCACTCCTCTCCACTTTCACTCATCTCTTCCCTCCTCCTCTCCTCCTCTCTCTTCTGCACAACTCCTGCACTCCTCTCCATATCTCCTCCCTTCCCTCTCGTTCCTCCCCTCCTCTCTCCTCTTCTCTCCACCTCCCCTCGACTCTCCCCTCCTCCTCCTCTGCAACTCTTCTCCTCCTCGTCACTTCCTCCTCACCTCCTCCTCCTCTGCAATTCTTCTCCTCCTCCTCACTTCCTCCTCTCTCCTCTCCTTCTCATCACCTCCTCTCCTCCCTTCCACCTCCTGTCCTCCTCTTCTCCTCCCCTCTCCTCCTCTCCTCCTCATCACCTCCTCTCTTCCCTTCCACCTCCTGGCCTCCTCTTCCCCCCTCACCTCCTCTGCACCTCTCCTCCCTTCCACCACCTGTCCTCCTCCTCTCCTCCTCCTCACCTTCTCTCCTCCTCTCTTCTCTCCTTCTCATCACCTCCTCTCCTCCCTTCCACCTCCTGTCCTCCTCTTCTCATCCTCTCTCCTCCTCTCCTTCTCATCACCTCCTCTCTTCCCTGCCACCTCCTGTCCTCTCCCATCACCCCCTCTCCTCCCTCCCCCCTCCTGTCCTCCTCTTCTCATCCTCTCTCCTCCTCTCCTTCTCATCACCTCCTCTCTTCCCTGCCACCTCCTGGCCTCCTCTTCCCCCCCTCACCTCCTCTGCACCTCTCCTCCCTTCCACCTCCTGTCTTCCTCCTTTCTTCCTCCTTGCCTTCTCTCCTCCTCTCTTCTCTCCCTCTCATCACTTCCTCTCCTCCCTTTCACCTCCTGTCCTCAGCTTCTCCTCCCCTCTCCTTCTCTGGGAAAAACCTCATCACCTCTCATCCTCATTAGAAATCCCTCCGCCGTACGCTGCTGTCACTGCTAATAAAGCAGAACACATAACTTTGCAGCACTTTGGAAAAACTCTGTGATTGGTATTTTAATTGAAAGCAGGTGTCGTTCCTCCCGGAGCTCCTGGAAAACTGTCGGAGAAGGAGTGAAAGTGGGAAAACACACGGAAGCTTTGATCAGGTCCCGTGGCGGCCATTTTGTATGTGTCCCTAAACAACAATCAAATAACGTGTCAATGTAGATTTATGTCAGAGTAAACAGAGGGACAAGTGGGAGAGGAGGAGGAGGGGAAAGGTGGAGAAGGGAGGGAGGGAAAGGTAGATGAAGAAGGAAGAGAAAAGATGACGAGGAGAAGGGGGAGAATAAAGGAGGTGACAGAAGGAGAAGGGAGGAATAGACAGAAATAGCGTTTGTAGTAACAAACTCCTCTCTTTCAGGAGGAGAAAGAAGGAGAAATCACACTTTTGTAGATAAACCAAATATTTGTCCTCCTCTTTCCTCTTCTCTACCTCTCTTCTCCTCTCTCCACCTCTCCTCCTCTCCTCTTTTCTCATCCTTTCCTCCCCACCTCTCTTCTTCTTCACCTCTCCTTTGCCTATCTCCTCTCCTCCTCTTCATCTCTCTCCACCTTTCCTCCTCCTCTCTCCTCTCCTCCACTCCTCTTCGCCACCTCTCTTTATTTCTCCTCTTCTCTCTCCATCTCCCCTCCTTTCTTCTCCACCTCTGCTTCTCCACTCTCCTCCTCCTCCTTTCTCCTCTCCTCCTCTCTAAATCACACATTTGTAGATAAACAAAACCAAATATTAAAAATATGAGGATGTTTTTGTTTTTTTTCCTCCCTGGTCCCTCAGAGCCTTCTATGACTCCAAAACAATACTTGTACTATTGTATTGTAGCTATAGGAGAGTACTAAGTACAGCTTTGGTCATTTGCACACTTTGAGATATACTGATGTGCGTTTTTTCATAGCCGATACTGATTTTTAAAAAACCCAGAGCCAGTGGCCGATGCCGATAAGCTCTGCCGATATTTTTGGGTCGATGTGTAGGGTCGATTTTGATCATTTCCTCCAAATTGTTTTATTTGAGATTACTACAAACACTATCTCTGTCTATAATAATATATATGACAATGATATTTTGACCTCCACAGCCCCCTACTTCAAACTAGGGACGGGCGATAACACAGTTTTGATATCGATACAATACCAAGTAGTTTTACGAATCATTTTTTGATACCTGTACCAATACTACTCTAATGTTACAGCATTTGAATCAATATATGTATACAAATATTTGACACAAAGCAATGAAAAAACAGGTCTACAACTGATGCCGGACTTAACATGTACATATGCTACTTAGTATTGATATTCGCAAAACAGTATCAATACCCACATGTGCACTGAGTCAGTATCGATATATGTATACTTCAATACTGATACTCCCATCTCTACTTCAAACATGTAAGAGGCTCAGTGACTTTTTCGTATTAAAGTGCTCAAATAATGCGTCATCTTTTGTTTAATCAGGGGGTCCGCCCAAAACAAACTATCGGCTTGTGCTGAAGACCGAGAGCCAATACGCTAAAAACTACAAATACTGGCCTAATATTATAGTCAACTGATACTTTTACTTTCACTTGTTTTTTATACAATATTTTTATACTGGGAACTGTTATAGACCAAAGTTGAGGTGTCCAAAAATGTCAGTGTTAATGTTATTTGCATTTGCCAGTTTTATGAGTATTTCCAATGAACTTCACCAAGTCTGAACGATTTACCAGTGCATCAGTGGCATATCTGTAGTCTTGCCTTCTACTTGTTCATTTTGTTTTATAAAGTAAAAATCCATGTGCGCTTTTGAACTGTATAAAGCAAATGTTTATATTTCTGTATTTGCTAAAAGGTCTGTTTCCTTTTGCAGGTTGCTGTGACTGCTTCAACGTCGACACGAAGAATCCTCGGATCATCAAAGGTCCCAAACAGGCTCAGTTCGGCTACACGGTCCAGCAGCACGTGGCGGCGGGCGGGGAGAAGTGGTGAGGGGGTTTCTGTCACACAGCAGAACACGCAGAACTTATGGAGGAGATGGTCTCACACAGTCTGAGTCAGAGGGATCGGTGTTTTCTGCTCTTTGGAGAGATACGCACACACAAACAGGCTGATGTAATGATACAGGCAAATTTACAAATTCCTTGGGGGAGAACCTCCAGACCCCCATCTTATTTTATTTTATTTATTTTATTTTTTTATTGTGATATTAGAGACAAACAATAAAAAACATTAGACATTTTGACTTGAGGGAGAGTGGGAGTGTGAGAATGTAAGTGTGTGTGTGTGTGTGTGTGTGTGTGTATGGATAAGTAAGTAATAAAACAGAAAAAAAACTAAAGAAATAAGAGGGAAAGGGTGGAACATTTAGAGGAAAAATAATTTAGTGAGGTTCTAATTTTTTAAATTTCCTTTCTTTTTTTTCCTTATTCCCTTTTTTCCCTTTTTTTTTAATATATTCCCTTTTCTCCTTCCCTCCCTCTCCTTCTGTTGCCTCTTTGTTTCTTTTTTTTTGTTTTTTTGTTTTTTTGTTTGGTTTGTTTTTTCTTAAAGAGGTGACTCGACTTTCCATTGAAAACAAATCAAACAGCTAAAAATCTACCAACGATGATTCCAGTAACTGTTATGTAAGCTCTCCTGTTCTGAAGTTTGATTTAAAATAACAAAATAACAAAACATACAATGGGGTTGCTCTGTGGTAACAGTGAATAACTCTGGTCAGTGGAGAGGTTTATGGCTGTACTTTCTGCAGTTCATATCTCCTGTACCACACCTGCTGCTCTGTGTTTAGCCTGAGCAGAAGAAACACAACGGCTGAGCGTCTGACAGACCCGGCTCACACAATAGGATCGGTCCTGGATATTTCCTGGATATTTCCTGGATCAGTCCCGGTCTGCGGCTCCTCCCCGGTGCAGTTTCCTCCTGGCTTTGTTCTGGTGACAGATACATGCTCACATTGGGATACTCTCTGTCAGGCCTGTTGGCTAAGCTGTATATAAGTAAGTCTGTGTAATTGGTTTCTTGCCTTTGCTTGTGTTGGAAGCCTCATATGATCCGCCCTCCCCCCTTTTCAGATCCAGGTGTCCTACTGTGGGAGTTTGGAAAAGCCTTCAGAGAAACATCATTTAGTTTGCCTAGATTGACTTATTTATACAATACAATCAATATTAATGGCATTGGCAGTGATGAAAAAATGAATAAATTATCAAGTTTCGTATTTCTTCTGTTTAATCAGGAAATGAAATATTCACATTCAAAACTATAATGGGTCAGCACATTCTTTTCAAAACAGCTGATTTGGAAACTGCTTTCTCTGTAGAAGACATGGCGGACGGTTAGTTCAGATTTATAGCCCACAGAAAGGGCAAACGAATGTGGCAAAAATACGTGTGTGAGATGTACTTTTTCAAAAGCAGAACACATAACTTTGTGGCGCTTTGGAAAAATTCTCAAAAATCCATGTCACCAGGTGTTTTTGATGATCAGATTTAATTTGTGCATGTAAACCTAATGGAAATGTACACGGTGTACCCACAGTTACTACTACTACTACAACTACTACTACCACCACTACCACTACTGATACTACAACCACTACTACCACCACCACTACGACTACTACTATTACTACTCGTACTACCACCACTACTACTACTACTCCTGCTACTACAACCACTACTACCACCACTATTACCATCACTACCACTACCGTCACGGCGCCTACTACTCCTGCTATTACAACCACCACTACTACTACCACAACAACTATTACTACTAGTACTACCACCACTACCACCACCACTACCATCACTACTCCTACTACACAGCTACTATTACTATTAGTACTACCATCACTACTACCACCACAACTACTTCTACCACAACAAAGACTACTACCACTACTACCATCACTACCACCACCACTACCATCACTACTCCTACTACACAGCTACTATTACTATTAGTACTACCATCACTACTACCACCTCGACTACTACTACCAACACCACCACTGCTACTACGACCACTACTACCACTATCACCACTACAACTACTATTACTAGAACCTCTACTACCACCACCGCTACTACCATGACCACTACAACAACTACTACTACCACTATTTCTACTACTACTACTACTATTGCTGCACTAATCTTTGTGTAACTTGCTGTAGCCTGACGTTGATGGTCAAACAGAACTTTGTCATGCCACTACTGCTACCACCATCACTTCTACTGCTGCTACTACCACTACTACTACTACTACTACTACCACCGCTACTACTACTACTACTACTACTACTACCGCAACTACTACTACTACTACTACCACTACCACCACACCTACTACTGCACTAACCCTGGTGTCACTTGCTGTAGCTTGATATCTACAGTCAGGCGGAGCTGTGTCGTGGTTTCCCTCAAAAACCCACGGCTCACCACACAATGGGCCCAGTGTATTCTGGGTAATTCCACAGTTGTAGCCGTCATCTTTTTTATGGTTCCTTTTGGCAAGTTTCACACACTCTAGAGCCCTACAGCCACACCGTGTAAACATTTGTGTACAAAGAGACAATTTTAGATTCTTAGAAGGTCTGGAGAACTGCCAGCTGATAAGACCCACATAGTGCCCAGCTCGGGTGCGTGGATGTGGGCTTGTGCGAGTGCGTTCGGGGGGTTTGTCGGAGGAGAGAGTCCATGGGAACCAGGGCAGAGGACAGACTTGGCTCATATGGTGTTCATGATGTGGATCTGGTATGAATGATCTGAACCAGGCTGGATAAGTAGACACTCCCTGAACAGTTACATAGTTTACAAGATAAGAGCTGTCTTTACACAAGAGATAGGGTTTGCTGACACAACTTTTTTTGAGAGAGAGAGAAATTCGAAATATTTCTGAAAAGTCTTGCTGCATGAAACAGTTTCGCAGAGTGTGCACACATTCTTTATCTATAAGTAGACTTTATTGTCGCCTAAAATTTCAAACTCAATTTCAATGCTAAAGAGACGCGATACTCCGATACGCCGATTCCGATTCCGCCATTTTCAACATTAAGTAAGAGTACTTTCTTAGAAGTACTTTTATATTGCGATGTGGCCTTATATCTGTGTAGTCCCTCAGTCGTCCAGTAGGTTCCGTAGTGGTCCATGGGCGTGTACTAGTCTGTGTGTCTTATACTTGTTCTGATAAAGCTCAAGATCATTCTAAAGCTATTCAGAAAAGGTTCATTTCTGTCATGTGACTTTTTATAGTATCGATACTTGTGGCTTGTGGGTTGAGAGTTCGAATAGGGCTGGGAAGAGATCGCTATATTGCTCAAACATGCATGAATGACACTCGAAACCTCTTAAGGCATGTTTTCGATGAGGGAACAAGCTTATAACGTAGTAGAATTGATTTTGCATAATACCCCCTCTTTAATTTGATCTATGAACATTGTAGGTCTGTTTTGTCTTTCTATAGAATGATTAATACAGTAGTTTTTTAAAAGAAATATTGTTCAGGTGCAAGTACTGAAAACCAGTTATTGGTACCAAAAAATATGAAAAGTATCCAGCTTTATGTGTGTCTTTGAACTTTATGAGGGTTTGAAGTAAGTCCCCCAGTCCCTAAAAGAAACCCCCCTCCCCCCTGCTCACATTCACACACATCTGGCTTTAAAATGATCATCTGTTTGTGGCGCATTTAAAGTTGAATTAAATGTGGGAAGGTAAACAAGTTTTTCCTTTTGAGCGCTGCAAACTATGTCTTTAAAACTGTGACGCAACACTATATGAAACTATTGTGAACGGTAAGAAATCATTTTCGTGGCCCAGAAAAATATGTTATGCAAGTCATATCAAGCCATTACTTGAGCGTGGAAGTATTCAGCATATTAACGCAATGCTGTAACTCAAAAGGTGTAGACTTCAAGCCAAACCAGCAGGATGTGTTATAGGATGTTAAAGAGATTCCTGTAGCAGTGCGCTCCTGCTAAAGTCGTCCCGTTACATGTGAGCTGATGAGAGCCACAGGTGCACACTCTGAGGGACCGACTTCTGACAGCTCTGTTAAAACCTCACAGGGAAGTGGTCAGGCGCACGGCGGACATTTTGGCTCAAAGTCAGCTGTTAGCTTCAAATAAGAGCTTGGCTTTCAAAGGAACTGTGTGTAGCCTGCACACTTTAAAAAAAAGGTATTACAACATAGACTGTATATATAAATGGCTAATAGGTAACGCGCTAGCCACGTTCTAAATAGGAAGTGAGCATGGGCGCAAGTGGTTCCTTCGAGCTCTGGTTGCAATTCACTTCCTATTGAAAAAAACGTCGCCTCTACATGATCCTCGTGTTTTTATTTTGTTATATTGTCCGTAATTCAAGATATAAACTTTAAGAACAGACCAAAAGGGAAGAGAGAAGGTGAAGGAAAGAGATAAAGACAGAGAGGACAAGGAGAGAGGGGTTAGGGGAGAGAGAGGGGAGAGAGAAGAGAGAGACAGCGAGTGGAGAGAAAGAGAGCGGAGAAAGAGGAAAAGGAAGGAGGGTGAGGAGGAGAGAGAGGGGAGGTTAGAAGAAAGGGAGAAAGGGATACAAAGTGGAGAGTGAGAGTGGGGACAGGAGACAGAGAAGAGAGAGGAGGTGGAGAGAGAGCGAGGGTTGAAGGAGAGAGAGCGAGTGGAAAGAGAGAGGGTGAGAGGTAAAGAGAGAGAGAAAAAAAGGAGAGGGAGAGAAGCGGGAGAGAGGCAGGAGAGGGAGAGAGGAGAGTGGAGAGAGAGGCAGTGTGCAGCCTGACACTGTTCAGCTGGAGTGTGGAATGTGCAGACAGAGGAGGAGCACGACTCTCAGCACGACACTAATAATAATATGACTGAGACATAACAGGCCAGATATGGTGGAATTTTACAATAGTTCATAAATTTCACCATCAGTGCTCTCAGATATGAAGCTGGTACATGAAGTGAACCCCAAAACATGCACAGTTTGCTTATCCTCCAGCTGCTTGTTTCCATGGATATAAGTTTAATGCAATACTGTGGGACATTCTTTGCAGAAGTTATGCCGTGCTACATACTGCCTTTAACTGTACTGTTCACATCATAAATAGTTTTGGGGTCACCATTAAAGATATAACATAGAAACAAATACTGATGCATTCATAAACCAACTTTATTAATAAAAAAAAAAGAAATAAAAAAAAGAGCTTGTAAAGATTTTTTGCCAGGCGTTTGTGACCAGTGTTTTTAAATTTTTATCTTACATTTGTTACTTTAACATTTTGGGATTTTGACCAACTAAGAAGTGCAGCATGTGCAGTTTAAAGAATGGAAGTTAAGTCCTATTGGACTGTGTGATTTGCACAGTTTGTTTTTCCTGTATCCATGGTAACTCTGCATGGAGTTAGTCATGCCTGTCAGCTAGCTCTGAAATGCTACAGACTTTTTATATCAGTGCAACGGGCTTTCTACACCAAATGTGACAGAAGATGTTCCAGAGGAAACACGAGGGAATAGCCCGTTTCATCACTGACTGAAACAACAGAGTGGAGTGAGAGTGAGGCTTAGAAAAGACTTTCCTGTTGTGTGCCCAGAGGGCTGTGATGCCCGGGCTTTAGGGCAGAGGAGGGACACTTTTGTCCTGATGGCTGTAACTCCCTCACACTGCCCTGACACAGGATCTGATGATGACTCTACCTGTTGAGCTGCACTGAGACTTTTGTTTGAGCTTCTCTATTATGATTGTATTTTACGGCTCAATGAGCTTAAATTGCCCCCCGGGGGCAAATAAAGTGATATTGATTGATTGTTAGCTGGAAGCAGAAAAGCAAAGTGGAGAGGTTCCAAATATGACTGAAGTGCAGACTTTTGTAGTGGTCATCATAAACAGCTGATCCTACAGAGCACAGCTGTGGCACAGGCCTGAGAGGAAGAAGATGTTACATATAAATGACACATGTGGAGGAGGTCAAAGGTCAGAGAGAGGAGGGCACGCTCACAAAGTCATCTGTTATCAATAAACAGAGCGGGGGCGATTCATGTGCAACTGCTTAACCCTGTCAATCATGGGACTCTGAATATAATATAAACAGGGGAGACACTACAGGCAAAACTCATGTTTATTTCATTTTTTTGGTCAGTTTGGTCTCTCAAAAGGCAATTTTCTCAAAATGAATTTTCTCCCACATGGACATAAGAATCACCCCTTATAGTAGCACCTGCATACACCAAACTGTACAGTCTTGTACTTAACACGATATTGACAAATCCTACAGAAGGATTTGTTGATATCTAATTCCAAGTCTACAAAAATAAGACAACAAAATAAGCAAGAAATTTAAACCTGGCTCCATCAAAGTCAGTCAAATGTTCCAAAAATTGTCAATTTTGAAAATGGGGTTATTTATATATGAAAACATTACATGATTAAAAAAGTGTAATAGATTTTTTGTAATACATTTATGGAAGTAAACCACAGAAGTTTCACATTAATATCTCTAAATTTAAGAGTTTTTTCTATTCACCTGTAGTGTCTCACCTTATCCCCCATTTGAGAGGTGTCCATGTATACAGCCTACACTAAAGACCTCAAGAGCTGCCTATACAATACATCTGTTCTGAGACCAGACACATTTTGCTAAAATACATGGAAATAAATCAGGTACAGGCTTTTGCAGTAAGTTATGAATTTTAGTTCGACACAGATCTTCCCATGTTATGACTTATATGACTACACTTATTCAGCTGTGTTGTGGCAAGGTTCAAATCAGTTCAACAAGTACATTTTTGCTGGTGAAGCACATCTCCGCACAACAAAAACGAAAAAACAAAACTTTAAGAGATTTCTTTGATCACGTCTTTCCAATCATAACTAAGAGCTGAACATGTGCATCAAAAGAACTGCATCATGGAGTGAACACATGTGAGGAGCATATGTGTCTGTCAGCCCCTCCATTTATGAACTCACTATACGATGTGATTAGACGATACAAAGCAAACACAGAACAGAGCACATGGACTGTCAAACTGAGACAAACAGAGCTCTGCAGTCACGCTCCTCTGTGTGTCCCTTTCTCCTCTCTCCTCTGTGTCCCTCTCTCTCCTCTGTGTCTCTCTCTTCTCTGTCTCCCTCTCTCCTCTGTGTCTCTCTCCTCTGTGTCTCTCTCCTCTGTCTCTCTCCTCTGTGTCTCTCTCTCTCATCTGTGTCTGTCTCTCCTCTGTGCCCCTCTCTCCTCTCTGTCTCTCTCTCATCTGTGTCTCTCTCTCTCTCCTCTGTGCCCCTCTCTCCTCTGTGTCTTTCTCTCTCCTCTCTGTCTCTCGCTCCTCTGTGTCTCTCTCTCCTCTGTGTCCCTCTCTCCTCTGTGTCCCTCTCTCCTCTGTGTCTCTCACTCCTCTGTGTTTCTCTCTCTTCTGTGCCTCTCTCTCCTCTGTGAGTCCCTCTCTCTCCTCTGTGCCTCTCTCTCCTCTGTGAGTCCCTCTCTCCTCTGTGAGTCCCTCTCTCCTGGCTCTGTCTAGTCTCAGCTCTTTCCATGTGTCCTGTCCAAACACTGCTCCAGATGCACCAAGTCTGGAAAAGTGTACCAGTTTGGCACTCACAGAGGGAATGCCAGGATATCAGGCAGGTAATAGAGCAGTGGAACTGTGGCTAGCACTCATGCCTCGCAGCAAGAAGGTTCCAGGTACGATTCCAGGGCCGTGCAGGTCTTTATGTGCAGAGTTTGCATGTTTCTCCCTGTGTCTGGGTGGGTTTCTTACGGGCACTCCGGTTTCCCCCATCAACCCAAAACATGCACAATAGGTCAAATACTTCAGCTATGGTACTCCTGACCACGATTAGCTCCAGTTCTGGAGATAGGTCCCCAGGCGCGGTATGGCAGTAGCTCATGGCTCCTGACTGGTTGCCCAGCTGCACTGAAATTTGGGTCAAATGCAGAGAATGAATTTCCCTCACGAGGGATCAATAAAGTGTACTTTACCTTAAAATACAGCCATTCATGTGTTTTTAGTCAGTGTGCTGGTTTGGATTAACTGTTGTTTATGAAGACAAATCTTTTGGAAGCTTATTCCAAACAGGCGTTCAAAAAGCTCATTTTCTGTTAGTATTTAAGAACTCAACCTGATTTATTTTGACACCGATGAAAGATAAAGACTAAGATATGATCAATACTCGGGGATAAGCTTTTAAACTGGGCTTAGACTGTGCCATTTTGTATTTTCATTTTAAGACGTTGCAGATTATTCCCAAACTCACACTGTGCCATTGGATCTCATATGAAGCTCACGAAAGGTATGTGCCCACTGTACAGAGTGATGGACCTCACACTGTACAGAGCAATGGACCTCATACTGTACAGAGCAATGGACCTCACACTGTACAGAACGATGGACCTCACACTGTACGGAACGATGGACCTCACACTGTACGGAACGATGGACCTCACACTGTACGGAGCAATGGACCTCACACTGTACAAAGCGATGGACCTCACACTGTACGGAACAATGGACCTCACACTGTACGGACCGATGGACCTCACACTGTACTGAGCGATGAACCTCACACTGTACAGAGTGACGGTCGCATACACTGACCTCACACTGTACAGAGTGATGGACCTCACACTGTACGGAGCGATGGACCTCACACTGTACGGAGTGATGGACCTCACACTGTATAGAGTGATGGTCAGATACACTGACCTCACACTGTACGGGGCGATGGACCTCACACTGTACAAAGTGATGGTCAGATACACTGAATCACACTGTATGGGGAGATGGTCGGATACATTGACCTCACACTGTACGGAGCGATGGACCTCACACTGTACGGAGTGATGGTTGGATACACTGAATCACACTGTATGGAGCGGTGGACCTCACACTGTACAGAACGATGGCCCTACAGACGTCAGTCACAGCCAGAGCAATAGACATAATGTAAATAGCAAATTCCTGGTTCTTCTGAATCAATGATCCTTCAAACAATTCAAATCAGTTAATACATATTTCCTTTTGGATGGT
>KN483765.1:0-11393 GCA_000787095.1 Periophthalmodon schlosseri | reverse complement strand
TCTCTCAACTCTTTTTCCACAAACTTCCACTTAACTGATGTAAAACTATGATAAATATTTAGCTCAGTTACTATCCCATCGACCCAAGAACCAATTAGAATAACATTAAAAACTGTCATATGCACTTTAAACATCCCTGCTCCATCCATCCAGCCCTCAGCTACTCTCACAACTCCTGTGTAACAAAAGACCCATTATTTTAAGGTAATCATAACCTGACCTGAACTCCAGCAGCTCCTCAAATGACCAAAAATATGGAAAATGCTGATGTGGTGGATATTGTTAGCTTTGAAAACATGAGCTGTGTGTGTGAGTCAGAGTGGGCCTGTAGATGCGTTCCAACACAGAGCCAGACTTCCACACGGGCCGGTCTGAGCTGTGACAGACTGGGCCAAACTACATTTCCTCTCGGTTTTGGTTGCAACTATAAAGTCTGTGCATGATTCCAAGGATGTATCTCTGTGTTTTCAATCAATGGGCTGTGTTAATATCGTAGAATTTCATGATGACAAAATCTGTTATGGAGTTAATATTACTGTCCTGTTTTTGAAGAACGCAGACAGAGAGAAGACGCTACAGATATTAAAGGTGCACTGGTCTTGTCTTTATGTCTCTATGGAGATGCTATTACTTTGCTTTAAATGTTCCAAAGTATAGTATTAAACATATATATCTTGCATTTATTCGATTATGGGTGTAACTGACATGCATTTTTATGAAGCGTGCCTCTGCCCAGATCTGACTTGTAACTTGGCTTGGTGGCATCATGTGCGTGTCTCCATGCTGCTATTTAAGTTGTAATACTATATTGTGGAAAATTCTACGAAAAGCAATAGCATCTTCATGGAGATAAGCAGAAAGTTACATAGTGTAACTAGGTGAAAACATCTGCATATAGTTATTTAACCTGTACCATAGAATTAATAGCTGCGATTGGTTTATTTGTCCAGCTATTAGTAGAATGCATTTAGAAGAGTGGTAGTTAAAGTTTTGAAAATGCTATATTCGCTGAAAAGAACGTATAAACATGCTTAATAAGTTTCATTTTCAACGCTCTGAGTCCCCTCTCTCTCAGCTCTCCGTGCTAAGTCACTCCCCCTGCAGAGTCACAACACAATGAGCGTGCATCAGGTTTGTCAAGTTGTAGTGTACAGTTTTGTATCATGTTTTTGTATATTTATGGAGAATTGTCATGTATGCACGGATGACATAGACTTGTGAGCTGAGTGTTGGACAGAGTTGTACTGCAAGAAGGGTTTGAATAGTGCTCGGGAGAGATCGCTAAATTACTCAAACATGCATGGATGTTTTTGATGAGGGAACAATGTTATTACATGGTAGAAAGCTAAAAAAAATGTCCATAATACCCCCTGTTTAAAATTTCATAAGCAATATTATTATACGCTGGCTTCAGATGTTACTATAAATATCACAAAAACACTTTACATCACATCAAAATAGTTTTCAAAATGAACATTGAAATCTATACCTCATTTATACATCTAGGTGTATAAATAAATAAACCTTTTTTCGTCTTTGTTTAGACATTTAACCTGTAGAAATAAAGTTCTAGTGTGGAGAAAAAGTTGTCCCTGTGTTCCCCCGACTATACACCCCACACTGAAGGTGAAGGGGCCTGCTCCATGGCTCAATACAGCCTTTATGCTGAGGGATGTGCTCCAGTGCAAATTGTGAGCTGACCTTTGACCTCCGAGAAATTATACAAATTGTGTTCGGAGAGGGATGCCATGCACTGGAATCTTAGAACACTTAGAGAAACAGGAACTAAGCAGAGGATGAGGTACTTCACTTAAAGATGCTCAAAGGGTTGTCAAAAGTATCGCAATCAGATACTAATCGATATTAAAAATAGTATTGAAAATAGACACTCATTTGAGGTGGTATCGCTACTAAAAAAGTTCACAGAACAGAAATTACAACTCTATAGCAGACAGAAGCACAACATGTCTACTTTAACTAATACTTGTATGAAGGCTTTATTAATCTACACCAAACTCTACTCCAGGAACACATTTGTCTCCTCTACCCTGGCCTCTGTAACTACCCCAGCTGATGACATATCTCTGACCCCTCTGTCCCTCTGGAGGTCAGGGCGGCTCTGCTTTGGCCGTTAGTCCGTTTCAGGTGTCCTCCTCTGGGGACACAGCTCTGAGGGGAGGGGGTCGGCCACTGTTTGGGTCGACCTCTTCAACTGCTCATGCTTAGGATTCCAGCCGGACAAACTTGTTTTTACTAAAGCCTCTTCAGAAAGTCATTTATTTCTTCTAGTGTTGTCACGATACTAAAATTTCAAACTCGATTTCAGTACTAAGGAACAGACTCATTGCTCAGTGCCGATTCCAATACCACAAATCTTTCATTAGACAATAGAATGTAATTTTCAGCATTAAATCATAGTAGTTTCTTTTATATTACCGTGCAGTCTTATTCTTTGGTTGCCATGGTTGTGGTTGGCTGCTCTTGCGGCTGGCGCATAGAGCAGTTTTTAAACTTTTTACATTTTTATTTTTTATTTTCTACTTAATATTTGGGGATTTTAACCAACTAAGTGCAGCATGTGCAATTCAATGGACAGAAGTTAAGGACTATTGGATTGTGTGATTTGAGCAGTTAGTTTGTATCCATGGCGATGTCCATGATGCTTGGACCTTGCTATGACTTTTTACACCAATTCAATGGGCTTTCTACGCCAAATATGGCAGAAGATGATGAAGATGTTCCAGAGAAAACACTTCGTGGGAATGGCCCGTCTCATCACTGACTGAAACAACAGAGGGAGCGAGAGCAAGGTTTAGGAGCGGCTTTCCTATTGTGTCTCCCCCTGGAGGCTGCTGTGATGCTGCAGGACACAGAGGAGGGGTACTTTTGTCCTGAGTGCTGTTACTCCCCTCACACTGCCCTAATACAGGATCTGATGACTCTACCTGTCGAGTTGCCCTGAGATTTGTTTGAGCTTTTCTATTATTATTGCATTTTACATCTCAATGTTCTTAAGTGAGGACAAATAAAGTGATACTGATTGATTATATCTGTGTAATCCCTCAGTCGTCCAGTAGGTTCCATAGTGGTCCATGGGCGTGTACTAGTCTATGTGTCTTATACTTGTTCTGATACAGCTCAAGATCATTTTAAAGCTATTCAGGAAGGGTTCATTTCTGTCCTTTTTTAGTACTGATATCTGCTCAAATGAGTTTCTATACTAGTATTTAAGTTAGTATCAATTAGTATCTCATTCTCAATACTTTTGACAGCTCTAATTTCTACACACAGTCTGATGTCACCATACATCAGAGGAATGTGTTGTGTGCCTGACTTGAAATAAATAGTGTTTTTAGTTATAATCTTAAAGGTAGAGTCATATTTGAAAATCATTTAACACTTTGTAGAGTATTCAGTAACATTTCTTCACTCGGTTACATTTATTACTTTGTACTTCTACTTGAATAATATTATTTTGATGTAACGTTATTTTTACTTGAGTGTGATTTTTGGCACATTCTTCTACACTAAGCAGGCCGTTTTCCCATTGCTGGTTTTCAGATGACATCATAACATTCTATAGGCCAATAATATTTAATACAGCTGGGGGAAGCTAAAAAAAAATATTGTTAATATTTGTTGTACTACAGTGAGTTCTGGGGTCTAGACAATAATAGAAATGATCAGGTTCAACATTTGTGAATTTACCTTTTGGATATTTCATGGTAAAGCACAGTGTAATTAACAGGGGACACTCTCTTGCCCCCATCCGGGAGTATGACATCATCACAGTCTAGAATCTGATTCAGGTTGGCTCCATTCTAACGGCTTGATTTTCCATCTCTGAAAACATTATTATGTTTTTATGTTTTGGAATCCTTCTGTAAAAAAAACTTTAGTCCAGTTGACAGAATCCGACCACCGTTTGCTCTAAATCATCCTGTAGCTCTTGTAGATATAGTTTTCAGCTGGTGTCTTGAGTTTCCATGCCTGTTAGCGCCTCTCTTTCCTCATTTGCCCAATACTCCCTGAGCAGTTTATGGGTTTTGGCTTAATTTCTTTGTATGTGTGGTTTACTTAGACTTTTACCATTAGCCTGGGATCCAGACTGGTTCTGTCTGCACATAGACGATCTCTCAGTCTGGTCCCCACCTTCTTTCAGACTCACACAGAATCGTCCAATCAGGTTTGTTCATTTCAGTGACACATGGGAAACAGAGGAGCTCATTGGTCCTCTATCAAATCAAACTTCTCTTACCTCAGATTAAGATGGTGTAGTGCAGAGATCTTTGACCTCTGGTTATGAACCTCCTTGTCAAAGCCTGATCTTGTCAGATCTCAGAAGCTAATCAAGCCTGGACCTGGTTAGTACTTGGATGGGAGACCACTGCTAGATGCTACAATGGAGCAGAAGTGGCAAAACTATCGTTGTGTCCTTAGGCAAGACATTTCACCTGCATTGCCTAGTATGAATGTGACTTTGAGCATCTGGAAAAGCATAATATACAACACTAATGCATTGTTATTGTTATGCATCCACTTGTCAATCATAAAAACAAAGTCCAGACTACACATCTTCCAAAGTAGTAAAAATACTGAAAAAAATTAACATGTACACGTATACCACTTTAAGTCAGTATAAATGATCAGTTTTACTACTATGAGTTTGTAGGTTACTATAAATCTCTGGACAGTCACACAGCCTGGACCTCTGGAAATACAATCTTTTCTTTAGGCACTTGGACATTTTTAAACCATGTGATACAGAAAAATAAAACTGCAGTATTTTAAAGTACAGATTCCATGTGAGCAGTACACATCACCAGTAAGCACCCCGCAGTACTACAGTGATTCCGATGTAGGCAGTCGACCATAAATAAAACTACGAATCCCACTAACCCCGGGTCGGCTCCAGGCTCTTATCGCTGCACTACAGTTGATCTATGTCTGAGGTCTAATGCACTCTTTCATTTTGTGCAGGACATAAAGTTGTGTTGTGGTCCTGTTGACGTTTATGAGAGCGGTCTGACCTCACACATGAGCCACTGGTGTGATGTCACTGCTGAGTCAGGGAAGGGCTATGAACCGCACTTTTTGGAGTAGGTTTAAAGAGCCCGCATTACGCTATTTTTTGTTCTATGTTATAATGTTTCCTCCTCAAAAACAGACCTGGAGTTGTGTTTTGTTTCATTCATGCATGTTTGACACACAAACTCTGCAAATTTCTGCAGGAGTTCTTCTCTCAAACTGAAAACACTGATGTCATGTGGTAATACAGGAAGTGCTCCACAGTGTTTTTAAACTCCATACACCTTCACTAGAATCATTTGGATAATTTCAGCCCTGGAACTGCTAACCTCTGTGAACTTAAGGTAAAGGGAGTTGTTGAATTGAAAACTACTGCTTTATGACATCACAAGTTGCAACAGAGCATTTTGAGCTTAAGAGATGTAGACAGACTAATAATAAATGGATATTCAAACATGTGTGAATGAAACAAAACACAACTTCATGTCTTTGAGGAGGTAACACTGTTATAACATGGCTTAAAATTCACAAGAGTCAATTTTGCATAATATAGGACATTTAAAGAAGTGGGGGAGTTGCAAATTAAACCATTTTGAGATTTTTATAGTGCTATAAAGTTGTTCTTCATGTAAAAAATACCTGGAGTTGTGTTTTATTTCATTCTGAATTTTTAAAGGTACACTGGGCAACTTTTCTGATCTACATATTACCATGTAGATGATATTTTGATGATATTTTCACAGTATGCCAGTATGCCTTAATATACCTATTATGCAAAATTAAGTTTTCAGAGCTTTTAACGATGTTATAGTTGTTTTGCTTCTCATTTACCCTCTTGAAGATGTATTTAGAGTGATCCATGCATGAGTAATCATCATTGCCCCGCTCTACCCCTGTTTTCACTGCCTTACTTACTCCAGGCATGATCTGCAGAGCATAGTTCAGCAGAGAAAACTCTGTAGCTGTTCTAAAGTGGGAGAACTTGCACAATTGGTGGCTGACTAAATACTGTTTTGCCCCACTGTAAGACCAATGCAGTATTATTAGTAGTTTTGTGGCATACTGCACACATTAGGAAGCACATACAAATAAGTAAAAATAAATAAATAAATAAATAAAAATTGATTTAAACAACACATTTTCAGTCGCTTGTGATCAATACAAGCTAATGGCTAATGCTAGCTAACTTGTGACTTTTATGTGTGTTTTTATTGAGTGGGACTTGTTTAACAGTACATACAAGCTCAGCTGTTGTAGTTTGAACTAAGTTCTTTATGGTCAGATTGTGTTTAAACAAACCTCAGATTAAACTTTAACTTAACGAACAGCTTCAGACAGACAGTGCCTTTAGTTAGCTTGATCAACCCCAAAGATTGTTGATGAACATTTGAAAGCAGGGTTAGGCCGAGACACAATTTCCATGGGAGGAAATAAGACAAGATTTTCACATAATTCACAGCTTTTTTGGAACTACGGCATCTTAAGGTGTAACTAAGCTACGTCGATATAGTCATTATTCATATACTATTAAGCTTAAAGTTGGATTGCCGGCATATTCACTATAGCTCTACCCACTGAGCTACAGAGCAGTACAAATTCCATACATCTGACAGAGTACACCATTATAAGTACACAGAATGGAGCAGTGTTCCAAAGTCAGCTGTACTGTAGACACACAGGGACATCCCAGACCCAGCAGTTTGAGTTGAGTCTGAGGTGGACCTGCTTGTAAAACGTTTGAGAACCTTTGAACTAAACCATTGAAACCATTTATAGAATTACATCTACATGATGTCACATCTGCTGTCCATGTCCAACCAGGAAATATTCATCAAAATAGTCCAAAAATGGAAACTAGGATTAATAGCAAAATGTTCAATGTGGTTATACAGTTAATCATCTAACTTGTTATATGTAGAGTGTTGCCACATGATCGCCTGCTGTGGTCCAGCAGAGTTCGATCTCTCTAACCCCTCACTGAGTCATTGACTGATGCAAATCTGGAAACTGATCATCAGCATCTGGTATCCAAAGTCATTGCGTTATTTAATTTTAACATTCACAATCAAAATAACAACCAAAGTTTGAATAAACAACAGCATAAAGTGTAAATTTGGATGATTTTATTGAAACCTAATTTCTTTCCAGTTGTGTTCCCTAAGACCCAGACTCAGAACTGAATCAAACCCAGACTCGGTTTGAATCTTCCTCACCAAAACACTACTTTTGATGTTGAAGATCCTGTCCAGCTGGATTAAACTCAGATCAGAACCCGTGTCCTTAGTAGGAACCTTAAGCCGGTCTGTCTGTGCAGAGCATCAAAAGCGAAAGTGAAATTTATACAACATGTTCATACGTTGTTTTTTGGCAAATATAGCATTTTTAACACAACAAAAGGTAACATGGTGATCTAAATATGTTATGTGTTGGCAGTTAATACCCCAAAAATACCCCCTCTTTCTTCTTTTTTAAGACAATTCAGTAGGACATGCATTTTCCATGTTGACATGTTTCTGACATGGTCAGTCTGAGCGACTTGTCAGGTCCGTCAGGCTGACCACAACTTCAGGAAAAAATAACAGCTGATATGTGACCAAGAGCGGCAACATTTCGTAAGATGGCTCGTGGCTTGCTGTCCACACACTTCTACTGCGTCTCTGTCCACTTTCACTCTGTACTCAGACTTAGCACCAACAGCAGAGAGCCCTGAACACAGACCTGAGCACAGAGCCCAGCGTGCGCTTCTCCAGAGGCTTCTCTACATGTCTACAGATGCAGTCGCGGATCGCAGACTTGTAGTTGGGGTCAATCTGGGCGGCCCAGCACACCCAGCTCTTGTTTCTCCCACGGCACAGGTCTTTGTGCACGGCCCTGGCAATAGCCTTGAAGCTGCTTGTGCTCGATTTCACCTGAATGTCCCATTCTGAGGACTCCAACAGGACCAACTGCAACAGCTCCTTACCAAGTTCACTCACTTCACGTGTGTTTTTGGAGCGCAGCACCAAAGAGGCCACCTTATACAGCAGCCCACTCCACTGCACAGTGTCCCAGTGCAGTGAGGAGAAGAGCTCTGGCCCTCTATGTAACATTTGGTCCTGATGCTCTGAGGTCATCTTTGAGGGATGAGCTGTGTCTGCCGCTGATCTCTGAGCTCTCTCCAGTTCCTGTTCTGGTGTTTGTGGAGATGTCCTGTCTTCAGCTGACAGTGATCTCTCAGATTCTGGCCTCACTGAGCAGATTTTTAAACACCTTTCAGATACCTGGTCCAGCTCCTGGTCTCCTTGGTTCTGGGTCTTAGTGATTTTGGAGACCAGTTTCCAAATCTGTCGCACACTGGTCTTGATAGGGTCTTGTTCCTGCTCCTGTTGGAAGCTAAGCCAAGCTGCAATGTTCTCCATGAGGGAATCCACATGAACACGAGCTAACCTCCTGCAGCGTGTGCGCTGTCCTCTGGAAGGTGCCATGTTCTCAAAGATGGAGTGTGTGAGCTGTTTGCTGAGTTCTTGGTAGTGTCCCGTGCTCAGGTCCTGGGACAGACGCTCATATAGGTCCGGCTCTGTATCGTCTGGAACCATGTACTGCAGAAGAGGAGAGGAAATTTCCATCAGCTCCTCCACAGAAACAGCGCCCCTAGTGTCTGTGTACTGCAGGCACAACTGGCTCAGTTCTGTGTGGAGTGTAGCCTTGGCTTGACACAGTACTAAGAGAGCCTTCAGTTTACGAGCAGCTGCCCTCCGTCGGGCCTTTTTTGTGCGAGACTCATCCACCATAATGGACATGATGGAGGAAGCTGCATGCTCCAAGTCTTGGTCCAGGCTCCTCAGCAGCTCCATTTGCCCCTCACTCTCCTGCTCCTTCCCCAGAGCTTCCACAGTCTGTGCTGTCTGCTCCAGGATCTGTCTGACGGCTGCAGTGGAGTCAGTCAGACTGTGAGAGGCGCTATGGTTTGGGGTCTCGGCCTCCTTACTTGGGGTCATGGATGGGGTGATGGTCAGAGGCTTGGTTTGGGATTTGATTTGGGACTTGATTGGGGGCTTGATTGGGGGCTTGGCTGTGATTGTTACATGCTTCTCTGGAGTCTTGATTGGGATCTTGGCTTTTGCTTCTGGAGTTTTTATTGGAGTGCTATCCTCCTTCTCTGTGGACTTTGTTGGGGTCCAAGTGTTATTCAGGGTGACAGAGTTTTTGAACTTTTGTGCTCTTCTTTGACAGCTCCTATTTAATAAGTCAAGGAGTGAATCATCCACTCCCAAACTCACTGAGAGGGGAGTGTCCCAAAAGCTTTCAGTCTGCCTCTTTGTACTCTGGTACTTAGCCAGGTCTTCGGGGCTGGAACTGAGTATTGAGTTCCAGCCGTCCTCAACCTTCTTTTGGGACTTTGGTGTTTCTTCGACCACAGTCTGCGGGGGAGCAGGTCTTGGTCATGACCTGGGCCTTTGTTTGGTCTGTCGGTGGTGTTTTCAGGCCTACATAATGTCCCTTATAAGCCATGCTCCTTCGACTGGAGGGGGGAGTGTAATTTGGACTGGGACTCTGCTCTCTGTCTGGGCTCTGGTACTTTGTAGTTCCCAGTGATTGCTTGGTTGTAGCCTCCCTCTTTGGACTGGAGTTGAGGGTCTTGTTCCGGAAGGTTTCTTTTTTGAAGTTGAAAGGTGGTGTTATTTCAGGAACCTGGTCATAGAATTCATGAAGAGACATAACTAATTCCAGACTTGGACTGAGGGGGCAGGAGTACTTAGGACTGGGACTCTGCTCTATGTCTGGATTCTGGTACCTTTCTGGAATCTGGTTGTTGGGGTGGTCTTGGCCAGAGCAGGTTTGGGGACTGGTACCGAGTAATGAGTCCCAGTTGGTGATAGTGACTAGGGACTCTGGCTCTGGACTGGAAGGCTCATCAAAATCATAGGCGGATTCAATGGGAATTTCTTTGTAAACCTTTTCCAGCTTCTGGGCCTTAGTTTCTCGACTCATTTGGGATGTTAGAGTCTTGACCTTCTTTTGGGACTTTACTGTTTTTTTGACCACAGGTTTGGTCTTGACCTGGGTCTTTGTCTTGTCTGTCCCTGGTGTTTTCAGGCCTAAATAATGTCCCTTATTGGTCTTTGGAGTTCCCAAGGAGGAGTTTATCTTTGGCAATTTTACTGGAGACTGTTCATCTTTAGCTTTATTCTTGACAGAGTTTATATACTTGTCCCCTTCAACTATTTTTCGATGGAGCGAATCATTCACCTTCAAATCTATTGAGGTGGGAGTGTCCCTAAAGCTGCGATCTGTCCTCTTTGCCCTACTACGGTACTTGGGAGGGTCTTGGCCAAAGCCAGTTTGGGCACAGGGTTTGTTCCAGTTACTTCTCCAGGGGTCCAACCGCTCTGGAATGGGCGTATCATAGAAGTCATCTACAGAGTAATGGAAATACAACTAGGCCGAGTACGGCCAAGCAGAGTAGGGCCAAGTAGGGCTAGGTTTTTTTTCAAATGTAATATTTGAAATGCTTAAGCCAATACCATATGTTCATCTAACTTCTCTGCTGAAGTATCTAAACTGTTTTATGGAGACATAAGGCACATCTCAACTCATCATATAATGAACTCTCTCTAGACAATTATAGAGAAACATTTTAAATTCCCAACTACAAATTTAAAGGTTGCCAATCCCAGCACTAACCAGTGAATATTTCCATTGTGTCATCGGGCAAGACACTTCACCCAGTAGTATGAATCTGGAATGTTAGTGGTGATTGGATATCCCATTGGTACAAATTTAGCACAGTGTGGGGAGTAATAATGGAATGTAAACAAACATTGAGAGGCTAAAAAACTTTCATATACAGTGGGGCAAAAAAGTATTTAATCAGCCACCAATTGTGCAAGTTCTCCCACTTAAAAAGATGAGAGAGGCCTGTAATTTTCATCATATGTACACTTCAACTATGAGAGATAGAACGAGGGGAAAGAATCCAGGAAATCACATTGTAGGATTTTTAATAAATGAATTGGTAAATTCCTCGGTTAAATAAATATTTGGCCACCTACAAACAAGCAAGATTTGTGGCTCTCACAGACCTGTAACTTCTTCTTTAAGAGGCTCCTCTGTCCTCCACTCGTTACCTGTATTAATGGCACCTGTTTGAACTCGTTATCAGTATAAAAGACACCTGTCCACAACCTCAAACAGTCAGACTCCAAACTCCACTATGGCCAAGACCAAAGAGCTGTCAAAGGACACCACAAACAAAACTGTAGACCTGCACCAGGCTGGGAAGACTGAATCTGCAATAGGTAAGCAGCTTGGTGTGAAGAAATCAACTGTGGGAGCAATTTTTAGGAAATGGAAGACACACAAGACCATTGATAATCTCCCTCGAT
>JACM01050738.1:0-28271 GCA_000787095.1 Periophthalmodon schlosseri | reverse complement strand
TGTTTTGGGTCTTCTCTTTCCACTAAACGGAGTCATTACAGCCCCTACACACTACCTACCTCACACACCTACACACACAGAAGTACACACTCCCCCTCACCGCAGCTCTGTGGTCGCACCCTATATCACTCACTCTCTTTCATGAAGTCACATGACCTTCTGCCATGTGTGGTGCTGCACTGCTATGTCAAACACATCTGAGCTCTCTATCTAATCAGTGCATCTTTGAATAGTGGAATTAATTAATACAATTGGTTTGGCTTCTAGGAACAGATTTAGAGGACTTTTTATTGTGTACTGCATTAGTTGATAAGTGTGTTGTAATCTTTTTCTGTGGTCTGACTGTGAAGTTGTTAGCCCTCAACCAACCTCCCTCAAAGTGGCATACTCCTCTTCAAAAGATAAAACAATTAAAAAAAAAAAAAAAAATGGCAGTATTTCATGTATCTTTTCATCATGTACTATGGAACATTTCAGGCAAAGCAATAATATCACCATGGAGACAAGCAGGCGGCACATACACTCAACCAGACAGAAGTCTATTAATAATCATATTTTTCAAAATCATCTTCAGACTCTTGCTCCAGTCCATAGTAGGGATGCACCGATGCAGCTTTTTCAGTTTCAGTACTTATTTCGATACCACTGCTTTAAATATCTGCCAATACTCGATAACCGATACTAGTAAAGAGGCTGAAAAAAACAATTATTTTCTTAAAACAAAAATTAAAAAAAGACAAAACTGATCCAAACATGTTATGTAGCTACTATTTATCCCTCAAGTAACTATAGGGCAGCTTTGTGTAAATAAAAATTCAAACATTATGAGATTTTCTGGGCCATTTACAATCAGGAAATAGTCTTATTAAATCAATTTATTCTATTACTGATATTTGGAAGCCGATAACCGATCCAGCGAATTTTTCAGAATTGGCAGTGCATCCCTAGTCCAGAGCTCCATTTACACTTGGTCTGATCTGGGAATTTAGCTAGCATTTTGCCAAACCTGGGTTATGTGTGAGCTTTTGATTTCCTGGTTCAAGAACTAAAATTACCGTGACTATTCTGTCTGGAAATCAATTTCAGTCCTATACAGTAGCAATGGGCCGTGACGTCTTTTTTAACATTGTACTTGGCATTTGTGTCCTTATATCCTTATTTGTTGGTGTCATTTTTTTTTTACCCCAAAATTCAATAAGTCAGGGAAACATTTCTTAATAACATCATATTAATCCTTTATAACCTTCAATTCAATTCATACAAACATTACTAAATGTATTTCACATATAGCAGAAAATGAAATTCTCCTAAACTTTTTGATACAATTTACAACATTTCAATTCCCATGCACCTGTTTTTCTGAAAATATCCAGTTTCAGTTTGAGTTCAATAAAATGTTGATCTGAAAGTGATGAGTTTTGAGCAGTTAACAAAAACACTACTGCTAGGAACAATAGCGTTACTGTGTAAGCTAGTCTGTTTGGGCCCGACCTTAGCTCTGTCTGACCTAACAAACAGGGAAATGCAACTAGTCACAAATTATCAAGAATTTCTAGGGAAAAGGATATGGAATTTACAGTAACTGGGTGGTTGTTTATACATAGCTTCATTTCTCTGTCGGAGAGATTTGGGTATTGTTTGTGGTCATAATGGAAGAGGCATGACACAAGAAGCAGGCCTCAGCTGGTACCAACGCTTTGTTTTGATTGCACAAAGGTTGGATTGGTTAGTCCACTCTTACTCAATGCATCAAAAATGCTAACCAGGAAGTAGTGGAATAACATGATTTCAAAATAAGATTCGATTTTTATACAAAAAGATGTACAGACTAACTGACAGTATTTTGTGTGACAAGTTCATATGACATGTTTCTTTAATTGTGGCTTAGTTTAATAGGATAATATCCATGGCAACAATTAAAGTTTAAACATGATCTTGATAGAGACAAACGGGTGACAATACAAGCCCCAGTTACAAGTCAGATCTATGGAGAGGCAGTCCCAGTTACAGGAAGAATGCATGTTTTTAAGGGATTCAGTCAGCAATAAAAACACCTGTAACTGAAGACAGATATGTTCAACAGCGGAACACTGCAGGCAAAGCAATAACATCTCTATGGCGACAAGCAGAACCTCTCACCAAAAAAGTTACATGGTGCACCTTTAAATATATTATGTTTTAGTGAAGTTAGTCTACTCTGTCATATATATGGTTATAATGCAGTTTAATTTGTTTTAAGTCTAGTGATTAAAAAAAAAAGTGTTAAACTCCAGTGTTGCACATACTGACAAAAATAAAAGTGTGTTTGTAGGAATAAGGCAATCTGTGTCATTTCAAAATAATGTACAGGAATTTTTACTTTGACAAATTACTTCCTCAGAGAACATGAAGCAATGAACCGAGATAAGTTCAAAGGTTGAAATTTACATCATCTGAAACAAAATGTGTTTGGCAGATTTTACATTCCAGTCTGGTTAAGGGTTAGGAAGTGTAACAACATTTGAAGTATGCTATAAAAGGATATGAAGGAAAAGTGTGCTTTCTTTGGAATAAAAATGGGTGAAGTATTCTACCATAAAAAAAAAACATGTTGAAAATAGATGAATAGAAAAAGTACAATACAGAACTATGAATACTACATACGTCAACTGCTATTACATTTGATGTTCCGACTGCTATTGGGGGTACTACTTTCACCTGCTTTAGACCCAGGTGGGGATCTGATTCAGTCCTGGTTTAGATCTGGGTAGTATTGGTCCTGGGTAGTCCAGTTGTTACCATGACAACACTAGTCCTGTGTTAGTCCTGAACTAGTCCTGGGTTAGTCTTGGGTTAGTCCTTGTCTGGGTTAGTACTTTCACCTGCTTTAGACCCAGGTGGGGATCTGATTCAGTCCTGGTTTAGATCTGGGTAGTATTGGTCCTGGGTAGTCCAGTTGTTACCATGACAACACTAGTCCTGTGTTAGTCCTGAACTAGTCCTGGGTTAGTCTTGGGTTAGTCCTTGTCTGGGTTAGTCCTGGGTTAGTCTTGGGCTAGTCTTGGGTTAGTCTTGGGTTAGTCCAGGGCAAGTTCTGGCTGTACAAACAGAGCAAAGTCTATTGTGCTAGTTTTAATGAATCTTTAACCCTAAAAGGACTGCTACTGAACCAGATGCTAGGATATTGTGCTTACCATTTTGTGTTGCTATGGTTACTATATATGAAAGTAATAGTGAGAAATAGCCCACCCACAGGCCATAATCTTCTGTACAATCTGTCTCATAGGAAATTATAATGTAGTTATTAATATCAATGATTAGTATCTGCTTCCTCTATAGAACACGTCAGTGTTACCAAGAAATGTGTCAAGATATACAGTCATGGAAGGATTTGCTCTTTTGTTGACTTTTGAAGGTAACTTCCCTGTGAACTATTTATAAGGCAAAGGGCCAAGACTTAGCAATGACATCATGTCTAATGAACACTGGTACTACTGCATTTTGAACAGAAATTTTTGTACTGACGACATAGATAGAGATATCCCTTTTTATAACTCAGTACTGTTTCTTGTATTTTTTTACTTTTTATGTCAATCTTTGCCACTAGACTGATGTAATATTATGATGAATTATGAACGCATGTATTATCTTACCAAAGTAATAATTAGAGAACTAGAGAGATAATAGTCACCAGAAAGGCAGTGGTGGAACGCAACAAAGTAAAAGTAAATTTAAAAGTGAATACTTTTTACTTTTACTTAACTACATCTGAGAGCAGGTATCTGTACCTTCTACTTCATTAAATTTTGAACAGGACTGAAAAGTAAAAGTATTTTTTATTATAGCTTGAGATGTGCTGAAAATGTTGAGGTGTTTATTTTTAACATGTTTGTAGTTTGAGCAAACACAAACATGCAAATAAACAGTTTCTGCACAAAATACGTTTACTTTTTACTCTTTAAGTACATTTTTAAAGGGGTACTTTAATACTTTTACTTAGATTTTTTCATATACTTTTTTTTCATACTTTTACTTTTCCTTGAGAGTTTTTTTTGCTCTGGTATCTGTCCTTTTACAAAGTAACAACATTTCTTCTTCTAGTACTTCTTCCACAACTGCAGATAGGTAGTTGAAATGAGATGAAGTTATGTTGAAAGACAACTAACTGGACCTAAGTAAGTAGAATACGTTTAGTCAGTGGGAGTGGTGATTCTGCAGAAATGCTATGTCATATTTTCGCACTACAGAATAAATGTTTATATAAGTGGTATAAGGTCACAACTGCCAAGTACAATAGTTCTTCATCATAATCTACGCAAAATGAATACGTCATTTCTATGTAATGTGTGGTGTAGCACAGTAGATAGCTCTGTTGCCTCACAGCGGGAAGTTCTCAAGTTTGATTCACTGGTTCTGTGGGTTTATAAGGTGGATGACTTATTGACTTACTGTTCTGAGTCAGTTAACATTCTCAACAATCCAGGGGTGTCCAAACATTTTTCATCAATGGTTGGTAAAATGTTTAATATTGGATTAATAAAGATAGATTCAAAACACATCACCCCTGTCTTCAGAGATCTCCACTGGCTCCCCTTCCCCCAGTGCATCTGGTTCAAGCTCCTCATCGTTGTGTACAAGTCTCCACCCACTTCTCTGAGCTCCTCCATCACCACACACCCACCCATGTGTTCTGATCAGTTGATGCCAACCTCCTGTCTCCCCCCATTGGGACTAAATGTAAGACCTGGGGAGGACAGAGCCTTCTCCGCTGCTGCCCCCACCCTCTGGAACTCCCGGCCAAAACACATCAGAGACTCATCCGCACTCACCACCTTCAAAAAACACATGAAAACTCACCTGTTCAAAACTGCCTTCAAATAACTGCTTTTTAAAATTTTTATCTCATCTAATTTTTTATCTGTTTCTTTCATTTGTTGTGTCTATCTTGAATTGTGTGAAGCTTCTTTGAGTGTCATGAAAAGAGCTATATAAGTGTTATGTAGGCTATTATTATTATTATTATTAGCAGTAGTAGTAGTAGTAGTAGTAGTAATTAGTAGTAGTAGTAGTAGTAGTAGTAGCATTACTATAAAAACATAGTGCGAACTATAGGAAGCCTGAGGGCCAAGAAAAATTGGTCTGTGAAGGCCTTGGACATGCCTGGTTAATCCCGACCCTCAGCTAGGTACTCCTGATTATAAAACCTGGCTCAAAATGGGTAAAGGGTCCCTCTTACCATTTGAAGGAAACATATAAAAGGACAAAGTTACTTACTCTCACCTCAGTAAAGTTATAGGCCAAAATATTGCTATAAATACCCTACATCTTTTTCAAGCTCAATATCTAAGTAGGCATAATTATAGTTTTAAGTGAACATACAATAATAAACAATATTTTTAGCCTCGTATGCTGATTCGATTGTGTAACTCTATCCCCCTCTAGTGTTCATTAGATTGACAAATTTACATTTTATTTCAGGTACTAATCTACTAAGCATCACTAGAGGGAGCCATTTCTTCATTCATTTTTCAATTGTGCAATTCTAAAAGTCTTAGAGAGGAGTTATGAGGTAGGACTTCAGTAAGATAAAAAAAAAAACCAAAACAAAACAAAAACAAAAACAAATTTTTTTTAAGCCTAAATATTGTATAAACACATTCATACATTGAGAAAGTTGAGAAAATTGTACCATAAGATCAAGTGTATAAAATAAGATAACAAATTTAGTGTACTTAAAGGTACACTCATGTCTCCTGCATAGAGATGTTTTTGCTTTGCCTGTAATGTTTCAGGGTATGGCATTAAACTTATCTAGCATTGATTGCATTTTATTACTCAAAATATATTGAAAACCATGCATCCTTACTGTGAGCGGGCTTGCCTCTTCACAGATCTGGCCTGCAACTTGGCCTGATGGTATCACCTTTTTTTCTCCACAGAGGCATAATAAATGCCATATTGTTGAACATACCATGCAAACGATAGCATCTCCTCGGAGATGAACAGATGGCAGACTCTCCGCTAGAAAAGTTTCATAGTGCACCTGTAAATTTTCCCATACAACAAGCTAATCTTGACAAAATAAATAAAACAATTGTTAAATTCTTCTGTGGGAAAATATCTTTCCAAAACATTACCTTGGTATCACATTGTTTTTCTGTACTTCGATGGGAACTTTCCTACATCAACAGTGTGTCCCATCTATGTCTTAGGCCTAGAGTAGTGCTGTCACAATACTAAAATTTTGAACTTAATTTCAATACTAAGGAATAGACTCAATACTCAATACAGATTCCAATACCATAATGATACTAAGAAACACTAGACAGTAGAATGTGATTTTCAACATTAAATCGTAGTACTTTCTTTTATATTACCATGCAGTCTCATACCTGTGTAATCTCTCAGTCGTGCAGGTAGGTTCCATAGTGGTCCATGCCGTATACTAGTCTATGTGTCTTATACTTGTCCTGATACAGCTCAAGATCATTCTAAAGTTATTCTGGAAAAGTTCATTTCTGTCCTGTTGATGTGACTTTTTTAGTATTGACACTTGTTCAATTGAGTATTTAGAGTCAATACTAATTTTAGCATCAATTAGGATCTGATTTTTGATACTTTTGACAACCCTAGCCTAATGTAGTACTAGTAGTAGTCCCTATGTTATATTAAGTTGTATGCAGGGCTCTCCTTTCTGTCAAGTACAACATTGGCTGGCACCGGTCCATACTCTTCAGAGAAGGACTGCTGTTTACACCGTCCCACAAGTCCAGCCGTGGGAGGTACAAAAACAGAACACACAAGTCTGGAGGGAAACTACTACTGCACAAGCTTCAGAGTACTTTGAAGTATTGCAGTAGTGAGCAGTGAGGGTAATATTATTTCTATAGTAAGTATATTTGCTGATAGTGGCACAATAGGTTGAAGACTGTCCCACAAATTGAATGGTCAACAATTAAAATCTAGCTTGAGAACTTGCTGTTGTTGTGTCTCTGAGCAAAGAATTTACTATTATTATTATTATTATTATTATTATTATTATTATTATTTTAGATTATGCACATTGTTCATAGTCATCACATTACGCTGCAAGAAAGAGAGGTCATCTGGTACAAAATCTACTAAAGCAGTCAAAACAGAAATGGAATGGAAGAACATGTAAAGTTCATACTGTATTATAGCCTACTAAAAATAAATATTCAGGATGTGTTTTCTGGTTTGGTCCTGATTTGATACCAGTACACTTTGTTTGGTCCCATTCTAATCCTGGTTTAGTCGGGGTGTAGTCCTCGTTTAGTTCCACGTCAAATTAGTTTTATGCCCAGTTTTGATGTGCGTGTAAGTGTGAATGCAATGTAAACTATTTAAACCAAGTGTACATCTGTTTTTAAAGTCCACACAACTTAAATGTCTTCAGTCATCTATGTGTTGGCATCATGGTGCTAATAGTCATGCTGCTCAAGCATTTTCAAATTGCTGAAAGTGAAAAAAAAACAAAACAAAAACAGAACTAGATAATTTTAAACAGTTAGTAGTCCTAAAATTAGGGCTGAATGATATGGGGGGGAAAAAATCATGTTTTATTTATTTAAGTAAAAACTTGTGAAATGCAAGGACAAGTCAGGAAACATAAAGAGAAGCGCTTTAGCCCTGACTCAGAGCTTTCACCTAAATAAGACAACGGTGACTCCTGTTCAGGACCATGAGCTCTTACTGACACAGGATTTGATTAAAATGTGCTTTTCTTATCATTGAGACTGACCAAAAATCAATTTCAATTTCTGGCACAGCCTAACATACAGTCCTCCGCACTCCTAGCATCCTGATTATTCAATGCAATGAGATTATAAGCATTTTCAAAACTTTGAGAGGCCAGAGTGTAGTTTTGCCCACGGTAATGCTAATAGCAAAACAAATAGTATGATAACAGCGGACAAGCCTCGCTTCCTAATAAAAATGCTTTTTATTAACACTTTTAGGGTCTCATTTTGACCCTAAAAGCTGCTTTTACAAGATATCTGTACTGGGGCAAGACCACTTTTACTTCATTACATGAAAAAAATGAGGCACATCAGGCCCCTTTAAGCATCTGATCCATATCTTCTCTGCCACCTTTCCCAGGTAAAAAGCGTAACTCTACCCCATTGTTTTCTCCCATTTACCTAATCTAACCCTGCTGTGTCTATATTTTTGGGCACTACTTTGGGCAATTGGCGTATTGACGTATTTTCCTTGGCCTTGCTTCTTGTACACTGATCATACACATCAATAAATGTTGGACAGGGAGAACGCATTTTCTCCTGGCATTAAATCAAATAGCAAAAATAAATTTTGCTTGAGTAGTTGTTATATTTAAATAATTTACATAGAATACTTTCACTATTCGTTTGTATTGGTGCATATGCTGTATGGTAATCTTATGGCAGCGGGAGGGATCAGCACAGTTTGTTTTGAGGATAAAGCGTAATGGGAGTTGACAGATCAGCGGGGACATTTCAAAGCTCAAAGTTACATTATACATCATGTGCACGGGCTTAACACTTTTTTACTGGAGGCTAAGAGGCAAAATGATGGGTCAGCGGAGTGTGTTTGAGAAACCAAAGCGGGGAAATATGTAGCAATGTAACACAATCTGGGAACATGTAGAAGAGGGAAGAAGTTATGCTTATAAGTTGTGAACATACACCCACTGGCCTCTTTATGAGGAACGCGTTTTATCTCTAAAGTTGAGATGTCCTCATCGACTTTGTTTTTGGTAAATGGTATGGTGAGCAGCGCATGAAGATGACATAATATTATACATATGAAAATATTCAGCACCAACAAGCAAACGCACAGCTCCCGCTGTTGTGATTGGGCCCGGGCCACCGGCGGTTCAGAGACGGGACCAATCACAGAGCAGCACTGTGGTTTACTCTGTGAACAAACGGACTGATGCCAGCAGAGCCTATTTTAACCAAATACTGGTTATTTTCTCTCTGAAAAGCATGCAGAAGGTAAGCGCTTTGTGCATTTGTGGATGGAAAAGATCACTGTGTTTTTCTCGCAGCTGGATGTAACAAAAGTTTGATTTCTCGGCTTGTTCTGCGATTGTGACGCTCGACCAATCAGATTCAAATACACGTCTGTAGGTTCCACCTTTTCCCCACTGCCTTCAGTGAGAGCCATTCCAGATACTTTTCAGAGTGCGACACATGTCAGTGTGGTGCCAGGTGATCCTGACTGACCACGCTCCATGGATTAGTTACTAGTGCGCCCTGCAGCAAATAGATTATTGACTGACAGCGTTAAGAAATCTAGTGGTTTGTTTCCAAGAGAGGATTTTCGAAAACTATATTGATAATACTTCAAATCTGTACTGTAATTGTTTAGCTAACCTATAATTAAAGGGCAATTCAGGAAAGTTCATTTATTTTGTGTCATTTGTGGCTTGATGTGAGCATCTCTTGAACTAAAACATAGTTTTAACTATTCCATTGTATTATCAAACAATTGAACTTGATTTGGCATTTCTTTGACATGTTAGAGATAGAAGTATTCGTACTGATCTTTATATAATGCCAAGTTGAAAAATAGAGAATGTATGCTATTTAAATATGTATGTAGCCACTGGTAGAGAACAACAGATCGCACTGTTGAATTTTGTACATGTATTATTGTATTGTATTATGTGGATACCATATCATTGATATAAATAGTAAAATATAGCATAAGAAGTGGTTGCATAACATGGTGTTGAAACTTGCAATCTGTTTGTGGAAGTGAAGAAAAGCGGTACCAGAGGCCAACCACAGAATTAAAGGTTCAAGCTAAAAATACTCATATAAAGTGCAGTCTCCCTCCCTTTCCTTGCTGTATATTTGTTGCAACCATCTTATTTCTATCGCAGCAGCAGAATCCTCAGCCAACTCAGCCTCTCCATCTTCTCCTCTTCTCCTCTGCACCACCAATCTGATGTTTTCCATAACAAATGAATTGTCCTATCGTTTGACTGTATTTCTGACACCACTAAAAGATGGCATAAAATTTCTTGCAATGGAATGGGAGTAAATACAATATTCAGTAGGTTGCATTCATGACATGCCTAATTTCAGATGGAGGCCAGGGGTCTATGCAGCTCTATGGGATGTTCACTGTGTTTGAAAGAAATAAACCAACCAAAATCTACAAATTTTGAAGCTTGTTATTTGTCAGGGATTGGGTTCACAAAATTCACATAGACAATCTTACGGTTTTCCTTTCAAACGCTCACACCTTTGTGGTTAAATAATGCCATAACTTTTTCAAGCAATTGTAAAAGAAATAATCTAATCAAATTCAGTTCTGTTCAAGACTTTGAAATCTGTGCCAGTTTTTGTTTCTTGTGCATAGGTTACTGCGCTGAGTTTATGAGCGCTTTTCTCAACTTTCAGAGGCCAGAGCGGAGATTTGCCGTCACGCTAATGCTAACAACAAGTAGCATGCTAACAGCGCCCAAGCCACTTTCTGGTTCGCAAATAATAAAGATACAGACAGCACACAGCAGTCTCATTTTGACCCTAAAAGCTAAACAGTATTCTAACCAGCCTTCCACCTCAGTTTTAAAGTATAGGAATTTGAGAGTGTTATGATGCCACGTAAACCCATTCTACTACATAATGATTTAAACTTTTAGTTGTTACTAAGAAGACAAGATAAATATTCCCAGCCTATAACCTTTTTTTAGTTTATAATTATTTTTAATGTCTGTGTATAAACTCAAAATGAAAGCTGTCTGTGTCTTGAACCCATTTTTCGGACATCTTGTTTGCCAGGGTTCACACTTGCCCTATATTTAGTACACCTGTGGGAATAGTTACATCAGACCCTGTGTATTGATTACACTGAAAAACATGATAGCTAAAGTGCGGAGGATGACTTCCATTCAGGTTTTGACATGGTTAGCTGACGTCATGAGGTCTCCAGACGCCGGGTCTCATGTAAAATTTAATATGACAGTCTAAGATTAAAGGAGGGTTCTGATGCCTTCTTACAACGCCTTTTTACAGACTTGTGGACATTTGGGTCTTTCGAGTTTTGTAACCAAACTTATGTGTATGATTGGTTGCAAAGGTGTGCTTTGGAAGCTTGAGTAAATATCTGTGTCCCCCGTATGCAACAATGGAAGTGAACTAAGGTGGAAAAAGAGAAAAGAATATACAGAGATTTAGCAATTATAATGAAAAAAGGTTAGCTGATTATTCTGAAAGCAGTTTAGCTCCGATGGGTTGGATTGTCAAAACACAGAGGAGCTCTTCTGGGTTGCAGTTGATGCTTAAGTGGACATATCATGCATTATTGTGGCTTTAATTATCTTTTAAACATGCTTTTGGTCTGACATTTTATTATGGACTTGCACGGGGAAAATTGAAACAGGGTGATTTCTGACGTTCATAGTGGAAAAACAACCATGTATACAACGTTAATGAAGCAAGTGTGAATGAAGCATAATACAGCTCCTGGTATGTTTTTGATGAGGGGGGAAATGTTATAACATGGCTAAAAAGCTCAAAAAAGTACATTTTGCATAATGTGTTCCTCTCTTATGCCTCTCCTGGTGTTTTGTATTTGCAACATCATGGTGTATGTTCCCTAAATGAAATGCCAAGGATAAGATTTCCATATGATGCTTGTAATCAAATTAAATATTAGGCTATAAATACTCATAAAAGTCTGTAGGGCAGGATGTTTCACTTTTACTATGCTAAACCCAATAGGTGCCTCCAGACATAAAATATTAGCCGTCTCCTCAGTCTACATTAAACCTGTTATGGAGATCAGTACTCCGCTGTTGCACTACTGTTATGTGCATGTCTCGCAGCCAAATAAATCAGTCTGATCTAGGTCATTTACTGCAGCATACTGACACATTGTGAACGCATGAGCGGGTATTTCTCACATTGTGGGAAAAGCCTGTATACACACATCATGGGGACCTGCCTCACTTATGGGGACAAAAATCAGGTCCCCCATGATGATGGCCCTTTGTATGGCCCTTGGTAAGCCTTTTGTTTTTGGATCAACAACATGATTCAAAGTTCAGATATGCATTAATATAGATTAAAGTGCATATAACAGGTTAGACTACTCATTTAATTAAAACATTGTTATATTTAATTAAATTCTGGTGAAATTTACAATTTTATTTCCTGGTTGGACATGGGCAGCAGATATAACATACATAAAGGTAATTCCATAACTGTTACCTAGCAACCGTAATGTTAATAAGGGCCAACGCTTGTGTAAATTGTTCAATAGTTCAGATTAAACTATGCAAATAAATTACAACACCTTTATTTTGTTAAATTCATATTGAAACTGCCAGTTTAAACTGTTGTTGTTCACATCTGTAGAGGTATTCCTTTTTAGAACTCACTGCTACTTTTTTTCTAGACAAACTGCCTCTGAACTGATGTAGAACTATAATAAATATTTACTATTTCACCAAACCAAATAATAATTAGAAAAACATGAAAACCCGTCATATGTACTTCAAGGTTAGGCAAAATAGTTTGATTAAGGTTGGGATCTGTCTACAGAAAATGTCCCCAAAAAGCATGGAAACCCAACCTACGTGTGTCTGCTGTGCACCCATGTCAGTCAATGTGTCGCCCTGATCCACTGTGACCTTAAAACAGGTAGGAATCAATGTGTACAGATTACGGTTTAGACCTTCCCTGATTAAAAACGCCTTCATTTGTTATTATGGTAAATGGTTACTGGGGAAGTGGCTGATGGAAATGGTAATGATTTTTTCCACAGTAACATATTAGTCTACACACGAATGGATGGAGGGAGGAATAAATAACAAATGAATGAATGAATAAATAAATAAATAAATCTGATGGAGGGTCTTCCGTCAGCTTGTATCCATGGAGATATTATTGTTTTGCCTGGAATGTTCCACAAAATGGTATTAAACTGATCTACATTATATTTATCCATTTACATGTGTTTATATTGAAACCATGCAGAGCACAGTGGTCTCTCCGCTGATCTGATCTGTAAATTAGCCTGGTGACATTGCTTGCTTGTCTTCATGGAGATTCAATGTCATACTGGGGAACATTCTAGGTAAAGCTATAACATCTCCACGGAGACAGCAGGTGACACGACCTGCACCAGAAAAGTTACATAATGCACCTTTTAATTACAGGCTAGATCCTGTAAAATGGGCCACTAAGAAGGCTGCACTAAAGGTTGTGTGGGGAAAACATGCCATGAAATAGGCTGTAAAAATGGTAGCCTAAAGATAATATTTTGAGTATTATTTTTGTTAATTCGGGATCCAATTTAATTCAGTTTGCCCTAATAGATGTTTAGGTCTTTTTTTCGGAAGCAGCGATGAGCAGCGGTTTGACCCCTCCCTCCTCTCCCTCTCTCGCTTCTGTCTGTTGTCAGCCTCTGAGCGTTCAAAGCGCACAGGAGAAGGAGGAAGCGCGGTGAAAGCAGCGGTTTGACAGGACCAGTCAGCCAGCGAACTACACCGCCACAACCATCCAAAACTCTCCCCAAACTACGCACTGTTTTACCGGTCACCTGCTCCACAACTCTGCGCCTCCCCGGAACCACGAGCGGATAGCGGCTTGAGAGCAGGAGTGCGCGCAAAGTTCCGCCGGCTGCTCGAGTGTCATCGCTGCACAGGTAGTTCTCCACTGTCCCGCTACGACCATGGCAGACTCCGCGGCGGCCAACAGCGACGGCGAGGACGGACCGCAGCAGCCAATGAGGGGCTTCGCGCGCCAAGGAGCCTTGCGTCAGAAGAACGTGCACGAGGTGAAGGACCACAAGTTCATCGCGCGGTTCTTCAAGCAGCCCACGTTCTGCAGCCATTGCACGGACTTCATCTGGTGAGCGAGGGGCTGCGGGGCACGGGGGGTTGCTGATTCAGACAGTGCGATGTGGCAACAAGTGTGGCCATTTAGTTCTTTTCACAGTTAATAAAAAATGGATGTGCATGTTCAGAAAATAAACTAGAGGCAGGCAGCACTCTGGGGAAATGCTAGATTTATTTTCTTTTCACTTAGTTTTACACAATAGTCATTTGGCCATTTTGGTTTTATGCAAATTATTTAGTCGAACTTACATTTTTTTCGTAAATTTTCGGGTGGAGGGTCAGCCATCTGCTTGTCTCCATGGATGGAGATGTTATTGCTTTGACTGAAATGTTCCATGGTAGGCCCATTTATTCAATTACTGGTGTTTTTATTGCTAACAAATACCCTGAAGAAACTATTTTTTTACGGTGAGTGGGGTCGCCTTTCCACAGATCAGACATGTAACTTGGCGAGCTGGAGTCACCTGCTTGTTGCCATGGGGATAGATACGTTTAATGCCATACTGTGGAACATTCCAGGCAAAGCAATAACATCTGAATGGAAAGCAGCAGGTGGCAATAGTAAAAGTTACATAATGCATCTTTATGGGGTTGTCTTATAAAGCCAGAACATTATCCAAGCTGTATCTATGTTAAATGTACATAAAGATATCCCTTTCTCCTGTTTTAACCTACATTTTAACATGGCTACACAGCTTGAAACTAGAGAAAAGATCAAACCACAGTGGCAGTGAGTAGAAAGCCCTGATCTTCCAGGCCGTGCACCTGTTGAAGCTATGTGGTTAGGAATGAGGGCTAAATAGTGGTCAACCCGTTTCAACCCTTAGCAAAGAAAATACATAAGTCCCTTTTGTTAGTTGTAACTGCACTGACATTTGTGGCCTCTCTCCCTGCTTCCAGCTCCACCTGCTGAGCTCTCTCCATAGTGAAACAGCCTGTCTTCTTGGTTATATTAAATGAGTTTCCGGTGCGGAGGGTTGGCCTAATTTGATCCTTTTATTATTATCTGGCTTGCTCTATTCCCAAAATGGTCTTATTTAAGTCCTGCATCGGGCTTTTTAATTTGTGAATTGCTAAACGATTTGACCTGAAAGTGAGGTCTGCCTGCATGTGTATAACATCATGTAATCCTAATGGGCTATACTATAAATGACCCCAAATAATGAATAATGTGCACTCTATGTAATAGCCTGACCTGTTTAGACGGTCAATGGGCATATTTAGTACTCAAAGGAATTGCTATTTTTAGTCAGTTACCAGTATTTGTGATGAGAATTTATCCACAGATTTAGAGTTGTTGCCACAGAGAACCAGTCCCTGCTTCCATAACCTGCCAGCCACATTACTGTGAATGGATAATGAGAGTGTCAGTGGCATGTATATTGTTTTAAAAGTGCACTATGCAACTTTTCTGGAGAAGGACACTGCTTGTCTCCATGGAGATGTTATTACTTTGCTCAGAATGTTCCACAGTATGGCATTAAACTTATCTATCTCCATGGAGACAAGCAGCTAACCCCACAATGCCAAGTTACAGGTTAGATCTTTGCAAAGACCCCGCTCACAGTAAATGCATGGTAATTGAATAAATGCAAGATAGAAGGACATTCAAGGCAAAGCAATGTCTTCCCCCAGGGGACAGCTGGGGGCATACCACCCCTCACTAAAAAGTTACATCGTCCATCTTTTAAACCCCAGGAAGAGTAGCTAATGTGAGTCCTATTATTATCTGATTTCTGGACCTTTAATATTACCTACTGACCTTTTTATATTCATTGAGACCATGATCAGAAAGAAATAAGATGATTTTAATTTTAATAATCTTATAACTAATAATCAGATTTTGAGTTCGCATGTAACCTCATCCAGTGTATGTGCTCCGAAATTGAACTGGCGATCTGGCAGTTCATGGTTGTATCCTTAACCAACTACATCACAGCTGCGCCCTAAGGATGCCTTGAAAAGATGGTATTAGGATGCTTATGTCAAGAAAGAAATATACTGTCAAATCAATATGCAAATCAATGCTGTTTTTGCCTCTGCTCATTATAGCATATTACTCCATACATACAAGTGGATGAAGCTCCGTTCACATTGTAATCCTGTACTTTTATAGACCATTTATTGACCTAAGTCTATTGTTCCAATCCAAATCCAACCCTACCCACTCTCCTCAGCAGGTGCGCTAGACTCTGTGTGATTTTTAATGTGTTTCTTTTAGACAGAAAACCTCGGCACGGCAGGACTCTAGTGTCACGCCGCGTTTGACATTCGACTTTTATGCTAATCCCCCGAGGCAAAGGGGGACTATTTTCTTTTCTTAGGAATCCTATGCATTTTTGTGACGGCAGAATACATGTCCTCACCTGTGCAGTGTTTAACCTGTTTTCTATATGCTTTCTCTGCAGGGGTTTCGGCAAGCAGGGATTCCAGTGTCAAGGTAGGCGGATAAAAGGCACTCATTTACATCGGTACAGTATGTAATGTTCCTCAGATCACCAGCGCACAATGTCTTTCAGCTTTATTTTAGTGGCTCACGTCCAAGGATTACACAACCAATCTCTTTGTCCCATTATCCTGTTCCCACATTATAAATTAGCAATTGTTTATTCACACATTGTTGATAGTTAAAGGCATGCAGGCTTATATCGAGCAGGAGTTTGATTGACACTTTCAGTCATAAATTGTTAAAAGTGTCAAAAATTTCACAAAAGCACTACTCGAAGTACGTTTACTGTTACTTCGATACATTGACACATTTTGTTTCTTTATCACTCATAAATAGGACTAAACCAGGACTAAACCAAGTCTACACCAGGACTAGTGTTGTCACAATACTAACATTTTTATACTAAGGAATAGACTCGATACTCAATACCGATTCCGATACCACGATGATAATAAAAAACACTCTTTATTTAGACAATAGAATGTCATCTTCAGCATTAAATCATAGTACTTTCATTTATATTACCATGAGGCCTTATATATGTGTAATGCGTCAGTCGTCCAGGCATGTTCCATAGTGGTCCATGGGCGTGTACTAGTTTATGTGGTCTTATATTTGTTCTGATACAGCTCAAGATCATTCTAAAGCTAAAGATCATTCCAGAGCTATTCAGGAAAGGTTCGTTTCTGTGCTGTGAATGTGACTTTTTTAGTATCGTTCAAATGAGTATCTAGTTGTGATACTAGTTTTAGTATCGATTAGTGTCTGATTTTTAATACTTTTGACAACCCTAATCAGGACTGAATCGGGACCAAACCCGGAAGTGCGAATGCAACTAGACATAAACAGTTCTCAATATGACTAAAAGCACACAACATGTACATGAAAATTTAAGTTAGTTAGAAAATTAGAATTAGAAAAATTGTGAATCCATAAATTTTACTTGCAAAATCTTACAGCCAGTTTAAAATAGCGTGGTTTTGATGCACTATTGACTTATTACAATGACAAAAGCATCTGATTTCATAGCATTGCATGTAACAAAGGAATAATGAAACGTATTTACTATGTATTGACTTCCACCCACACAATATTGCTGGATGTCCCGAGGGCCAAACATGAGCTGTCACAAATGCTTCTGTAAATATTGTAATCGAAGAAGCTGCAGTTGGATGAAAAGTGAACAAACTTTTCAAATTAATTTTACCAGCAAAATAAAATGAAAACATTTGATTAATTTTAGATGTCAAAAATGCATTCGTTGTCGTCTGTTTGAATAGTTGGCATAGCTCACAAAGTCAATATTGATGCTGCTTTTTACACATTCTGCCACCATCCTTATGGTAAAATTAATCTTTGAAATAAAATATTTTACTTTGAATTTTAAAAAAGAGAGAAATTTGTAATTGCTGCTGATTACAAACGCTGATGTCTTAAGCAGTGTTGGATGAAGTACTCTGTAACTTTTTTGACTCTGTATCTGCACCTTTACTTAAGTAAAAGTATCACATTAAAGAATCTACTTAAGTAAAAGCACTGAAGTACCCATTTAAAAATGTACTTTTACAGTAAAAAGTAAAACTATTTCACACAGATTTTTTTAATGTAGTGATATTGATAAAAATTTGGATGATTTTTTTCAGGAGCAATACAAATACATTTCTTAATTTTTCTTGTGAATTTTGTTTATTTTTTTAATTTAACTTTTTATATAAACTTGAACTCAAAACCTTTAGTCAGGATGTTACCATGAAAAATAATTAAAAACATACTTTTTATTTTTCATTCCAGTTCAGATTGTAGTGGAGTAGAAAGTACAGATACCTGGTCTTAAATGTTGTGTAGTACATACACGGGCAAGTTATTGTTGTATTGTACTAATTCATGTAGATATGATGTATTTCTTCATAAAATTCATTGTCAATTTTCTTTTACACCTAAATGTTCTCTTGGTTAAAATTAATTTCTTTCATAAAAATGTTAGTGGTTTGTTTAGCTTATGGCTCTATTCTTTCAAAAGCAACCATTATATTTACAAACCATAAAACCACCTCTTACACCTGCCTTATGATCTTTTATTATCTGGCCAGTTATTGCTGGGTAGTTGCTGATAAAAAATATCCTTATAAAAGAGTTCACGTCCTTTTAGTTGATTATTTTTTAAAATCAATTTTGAAAAAAGAACAGTTTTTTTTGTACTTGTATTAACAGCCAGCTGAGTGCGTCCAAGGATTTTTGTCTCCTAGCAACAGTGAAACATTGAGCATTCGGCCGGAGCCATCTATAAGCTGCTGGAGGGAAGTGTTCAGGCCAGTGCTGGTTTAGCTGTAATTAGCCCAGTGGTGCTAGGAACAACTGTCCATCTCACAGAGGGTGGGTAGAAGATGCAAATTTTGGTTTGACTTGATTTACTTTGCCTAAATAGAATATACAAAAGCACAAAAGGAATTTATAATAGTTAAACAAATAATTGCATACTAGTTTAAAGCACCACAGTGTAACATTACTGGCTAGCCTCTACATAGACCTCATTCATAACTTTGTGTCTAGTAGTGGGCACTGATGGGATGCTTTTGCATGAACTCCCATGCAGTTGTAGTCTTGTGAGTGCAATTTGGGTCGGATACATAGAGATACGTAAGAGTTTTAAGAGCTTTTGCCAGGCCCCCTTTTTATACTAATCAAACGGCAGGACTTGTATTTAGTCGACCAAAAATGTATTTAATTTCTTTAATCGTATTTGCTTGTCTTGAACCAGGACCTTATGGTTGTGAGGCAAGCGTGCTACCACTATATCACTATACCATTATATCACTATGCCACCCTTACCATTGTATTTACATATCATGAGTTCAGGCAGCCTCAAACACTTTTCCCCACACACTCCTCCTATTGGTCAACCTCTGTCAGATTCTGACTAAGTGACAGGTGGATTTAACCAGAGACTCACGTGAGGCTCATTCTGCTTTCTGATTGGATAATTGTGTTTCTCAAACCAAAACACCAAATTTGGCCATCATTACAGTTGTCAGTAAAATTGCCAGATTTAAATCAAAATCTTATTTACTTTAAAATAGACAATATACTCAATACATTTGTATTATATTGTTTTACAGCCAGGGTTTAATGCGTACTTCAGTTAGTGCAGCACTTTTGGTCAGGTGTCATGAGTTGGGGAGATATATATAATATACTTTCTAACTTTCTAATAGTTTCTAATATTATACCAGTGGTCAGAACATACTGTTATACCATATTCTCATGTTTCCTGCTCTTATTTTTGCACGTACTTGTTGTTACTGTAAACACTGCCTCATTGAGATGTGCACCATGTTTAGTTCCCCTGGCAACAGCAGCTAGCTTTATGTAACACGACACTTTTCAGTACATCTCTCCTCTTTTATTTTGGACTGTGTGTACATATGCGGTTATGAGTGCTTGTATTCCACGAATGAACCGTCCGACTCCTATTTCCTTAATGGCTGCTTGTGGCGCTCTAACGCTAGTATGTGACTGGTTATGTGCACGCATGCTAACGAGTGTACAGCGCTGTTAAGGGTCCTCCTGGCAGGTTCAGTGCACATTGTGGAGAGAAGGGTTGGCGGGGGCTGGCTAACACTGAAGTATGCTAAAGGTGTCAAGTGTAGCAAGTCAAGAAGGACAGGTGACAGAGGACAGGGAGGAGAGGGCTTTCGGGAGTGGGTGTGAAAGGGAGATTATTATGGGGGTGGGCAATACATATTTGGTGGATTATCTTGAAAAGTATTTGAGCACATGATTTTTGAAATATTGGGTTCAGATTAGTGCTGTTACAATACTAACAACTTTAAACAATAGAATGTGATTTTCAACATTAAATCATAATACTTTTTTATATTGCCTTGTGGTCTTGAATCTGTGTAGTCCTTTAGTCGTCCAGTAGGTTCCATAGTGGTCCATGGGCGTATACTAGTCTATGTGGCCATATACTTGTTCTGATACAGCTCAAGGTCATTCTAAAGCTATTCAGGAAAGGTTCATTTCTGTCCTGTGAATGTGACTTTTTTAGTATCAAAACCTGCTCAGATATCTAGTATCAGTATCTAGTTTCGATACTGGTTTTAGCATCGATTAGTGTCTGATTTTCAATACTTTTGACAAGCCTACTTTGGACTACTTTATTCTCCATGTTTTTATTTGTGACAGAGCAGCTCCACTCCATTACAGTGAGAGGTGTTTGCACCTTATGTTAGTGAGCGGTCCTTCAGATGCTGAAAAAAAGCTACTTAAAAGAAATGAGATATTCAGTCTACAAACTACATGGATTCTTACTATGAGCAGTGTTGGCTTTCCACTGATCTGACCTGTAACAACAAGTTTTATACCAAAGTGTGCAACATTCCAAGCAAAGTAATACCAACTCTATGGAGACAAGAAAGTGGCAGACCCTCCACCAGAAAGTTACATGCACACCTTTAAAGAGGGCATTCCTCCATAGGATTCTCACCTGTTCTCCACCAAAGAAAAATGTATTACTTTGTATGAAAGATCTCCTACTTTTGGTTTTATAACAAAAGCGGAAAGACTGAAAAAAGGTTAGATGGAAAAATGCATCAGAATAGGGGCTATATGCTGAAATACATTGAGCCGGAAATAGTTGTTCCTGTGCTATTGAAGCCCCCACACTGTTACGAGTCCTAAATAGAATGCACTTGTATGTGAGAGCTTTCATTTGGCAAATTCATACCATCAGGACAAGGATCCTCCTGGTGTGATAGCACCATTTTTCAAGCTATTTCTATATCAAGCACAGAAATGATCATAAGGCAGTTTACGTTCTGAAATGACAAGAAATGTGTGTCTTTTCCTATTTCTGCTCCAGTGAGTCAGTAATGCACATACACTTGTATGTATAATGTTTTAATTTTGGACTGTTAGAATTCTACAGCGCTGACTGTTGTTGAAGTGGAGAGCAAAGGGAGGGGAGACTCGGAGCATCAAAAACAAAAGTATAGCATTTTCAAAACAGTAAAATGTAACATGGTGAGCTAAATATGATATGTGTTTGCAATTAATACCCCATAAATGTCAAATACTCCCTCTTTAAGGTAAGGATTTGCTGTGTCTAAGTAATCAGTTCATACCAAATTCATTTTCATATCCAGATTGTGTATATGCAATAGTGTGTACCCCTGACTTAAGAATTTGATTTTCAGTTAACATTTAACAATTAACAATTAAGGTATATGTCAAAGCTAAGGTTTTGGTTAGAGCTAGGCGAGCTGATGAAAAAAATCTAAAGTTTAGATTTTATTTTGTCTTTTTAAAAACAAAAAGATGCTTTCAATATTAATTTTCTGAACTTGCACAATACAAGTACTTTCAATAGTTTCCATTTAATAAAAAAATGCTGAATTTCTCCGGAAAATATTCCATTTTGTGATGTCATGTGGTAATACAAGAAGTGCTCCACTGTGTTTTTAAACTCCATGCACCTTCTCTAGAATCATTCGAATAATATCAGCCCTGGAATTACCAAGGTAAAAGGTAGATGCTAACTTGAAAACTACCACTTCATGACATCACAAGGTGGAACAGAGCATTTTAAGCTTTGGAGATGTAGACAGACTGATAATAAAGGGGTTACTCAAACATGTGTGAATGAAACAAAACACAACTTCAGGTATGTTTTTGATGAGGTAACAACATTATAACTACACCTAATAATTACTATATCGACTTATTGTTCAATATATGAAAGCTAGAACAATATATTTTGGGGCTCAATATTTATTGTATGTAAGTCTCTTTACAATAGTGGGGAATTGAACTTGTATAATAACTTGTATGGTTAATTATTGGTCCATTCTGACATGTATTTGTTGACTTTTAATGATGCAGTTTAGTTAAACATTATCTTACTGGGATTATCCTGCATTATTGTTATTGTGTTAGTGGCATAAAATAATTTCAATATGATCATTTATCGCAGTATATCTCTGTAGCAATAATTCGTGCTTCAAAATTTATTGTCGTGACGGGCCTTATTATAACATGGCTTAAAGCTCACAAGAGTCAGTTTGGAGTAATATAGGACTTGAAACTATAACTTTGATAACATTTCCTGTGGTAGAAGTGAGATTTTGCTCCTGTGCACCTGTTAATCTACATTTTCAAACCCAAACTAAACTGAACAGTGCTCTGTCAGTAGCGTGCGGTGCAGAGGTGCTTGAGCTGAGAGCTGGTGGGTGATGGAGGAGATAATGGACTAGTGGAGAAGAGCCAGAAAAGAGATCTGATGGTTCAGGTTTAGACACTGTGCTAAAAATGCCTCAGTAATTTGTCAAGGCTACACAATATGTCACAATCAAATCAATATCGTAATTTGGGTTGGCTCATTTATCAAATAGAAAAATCATCTTGTACCTGTAGTTTAGACCTCTATACAAACATGTGAAATGCATGGGATTTTTGTATTAATTTAGCGATTCATATTTTGGACTTATCTGAACAGAATCCTACTGTTTAAACATATATTGCAAATCTAATTGCAATACTCACAATATATACTCAGAAAAATCACAGTTAGACTATTTTTCTGAAATTGTGCAACAATAATCTGTGTGGTATTTCTGGTCTTTTTAAAACTTTGCATTGATTTTAACCAGTAGTGAAAAATGAGTGAGATGTGATGACTGAATGGGTAGACTTTGGCGCTTAGACCATGGCAGGCAAACATGTCGGTAATGCAACAAAGGGAGAGAATGGTGGGGTGTAGATACTGGTGGTAAAGAAGAGGTGGCTGAGGTGGAGTATGGTGGCTTTGTTTATTTAACCCTTTATAAGTACAAATGACAAGACACCCACGTTTCCTATGAGTGATCGGTCGAAAGGTGTAATGGTGCAGATTGGCAGCTGTGGTTTGCTTACCACCACTGAGTATGGAGTGAATGAAGAGTGCTCAGTATTGTAAAGCGACTATCTACTCTGGAAAAGCACTACATATGACAAATGTGTTATTATATGATTCTTCAAAGGGACATAACTATATAGTATTAGTTCGTCTTTTAAACTTATTTCTTTAAAAAAAAACAAAATAAATGTTCTTCCTTTATTTGATTTAATATGGGTGCTATCTGTGTGATAAAGCTTTTTTTTCATAGAAAATTGCATGTGTGAGTCTTTTTAGTCCAGGTAACGATTGTTATCATAGTCATTAGTCATGATTATTCATTAATTGTTTGCGACCCTATTGAGAAGCCAACCTGATCATTTCATTTGAGTGATTGCTGAGAGGAAAAGCTAAGCTAATACAAACATGGCAGACTGTAACTGACTGTAACTTCTGAAATATGTACATGTCTGTTCATTCATATCATAAAATAACTTTAAATAGAGAAAGGTTTTATCCCATTCATACTGAACTGCGCTGTACCTGATTTTTACTGCTTTTAAAATGTGAAAAACAGAACTAGTTAATTTTAAATGGTTTGCGGCGGTCCAAAGTTATCCCTCACTTACCTTATGCATTACGAGCATCCTAAGTTATTCACCGCAATGAGTTTATAAGCGCTTTTCACAACAGAGCAAATTTAGCCCTGACGGTAAAGCTAACAACAGCTAACATGCTAACGTACACTTCCTGATTATCGGACAGTATAATGGCTTCTAATTAGATGCAGTCAGTACACAGTTTTTGACCTCAAGAGCTGCTAGCAAATATATCTGTTCTGTGGCAAGACAATTTTTGCTCAAATACAGGGGAAACAGGTACAGGACCTTTTCTGGAGTCTTGACAAATCCAATCCGGTCTTGAGCGCCCCATCTCTAGCCACTTATTTTTCTGTTTCTGCCAGCCTGTGCCTGCCTCTGCTGGACTCACATGAAACGGTGAGCACGTCCATGGGTTCAATGAGTTGTTGGCCGTTCGCTAATGCCAACGTGCCCTGGCAGTGCCCGCTGAGCTCAGGTGTGCTGTGCGTGGGCGAGGATGCCAACTATACACCCACGCACACACACAAAACACAGCGCTTTCATATGAGCGGAGGAATTCGAATCTTTGTCCTATAGTCTCAATTTAGAGAGAAAGAGTGAAGTCATACGTTTTTGATATTTTTGAGTAAGACGAGGGTGGTCGGTGTTGACTAGAATGGTGGACAATATACAGTATTTCTCATAGATTTCTCTGAAACTATGTTAGCAGTTTGGAATAAAAATACTAGCTATTGCAAAGGCTGCTTGATTATGGAAAGAATCATTATCACAATTACTTGGACCATAAATGAATATAAGATTATTTTAAGCAACTGTTTATGTACTGTATCCAATTTTTTTCCCCATGTATTTGAGCAAAATTTTTCATGCCCCAGTGCTCCCAGTACAGATATATTGAATAAGCAGCTTGAGTTCAAAATGAGTCTGCTGCATGCTGTCTGCATCTCGTTATAAAGAGTTTTATTGTCAAATAATTAGGAAGTGCCTGTTAGCTTGCTAGTTGTTCTTAGCTTTACTGTCACTGCAAAACTCAGCACTGGTCTCTGAGATATTGGCAATATTTTGTGATTCATCTTTTAAAAGACCAGTCACTTTTCTCGTGTTCTTGAATGGCAGTATCTCTATTTATTTATTTATTTATTTATTTATCTGATTACACAATTTCCGTAGTTGTCTTAACAAATTTTGCACTTATCAACTCTTTTTTTTATCTGTAAAGTTACATTACAATACATTACATACAGTTATGTAAACATGCTGATGTAGCTGGATACCATTTTTGCAGGCAAGGTCAGTGTAATGTATATAGGATGACATAACAGTGTGGAATGTTGGTTTGGCTCTATGCAAATCCAATGTAAATGTAGACAAATTGTTAACTCCTGTCATGAGTAGTACACAAGATAACCAACACCATAAAGCAAACACGGGCTCACCAAAAAGGAAGTAAAGTAAACTATTTTTAAAACCAGTCAGAAGTTTCAGACACAGTCTCATTCAACGTTTTGTTTTGGTTTTTTTTTTCCTTAAATGTCCTATTTTATGCCAACTTGACTCTTGTGAGTTTTAAGCCATGTTATAATGCAGTTACCTCCTCAAAAACATACCTGGAGTTGTGTTTTGTTTCATTCAGACATGATTGAGTAACTCTTTATTATTGGCTACATCATTACCTCCTCAAAAACATACCTGGAGTTGTGTTTTGTTTCATTCAGACATGATTGAGTAACTCTTTATTATTAGTCTGGCTACATCACCAAAGCTCAAAATGCTCTGTTCTACCCTGTGATGTCATGAAGTGGTAGCTTTCAAGTTAACAGCTACCTTTTACGTTTTGTTCAGTAGAGATGGGCAATTCCAGGGCTGAAATTATCCAAATGATCCAGTTGAAGAATATATCAACTAATAAAGCTTCTTAGGTGCCCTTTAAAGGCACCATTGTGTGTTCTAAATAACAGGAGGCAGCTGTGTGCTTTGCAGAAACTCCCTTACAGAGATAAAGCATTCGGATACGTCTCAAGGTTGAAAAACACACCGGTGCAGTTGGGGACGTTGGAGAAAGGTGAAAGAGGTTTCGAAGGAGGAACCAAGGCGCGCACCTGCTCAACATATTATTTGCATATTCATGACCGTTGTTTTCTAACTCTGGGTTTAGGGAAAGGCAGGCAGTCAGAGCCCCTGGCATAAGTCCTGCATACGGAGGCCGTTAGGGACAATGATCTGACCCAGAGCTCTGTTTTAGAATTGTATTGTACAGGGAGTAAACTTTTGGGATTTTAACTGTTCGATTCCATTCGTCATTTTTGATAGAACACACCTAACACAGTGAATGTGTATGGAGTTAAAAACACAGTGTAGCACTTCCTGTATTACCACATGACATCACCAGTTGGAACAGAGTGTTTTCAGTTTGAGAGAAAACCTCAGCCTAAATATGCAGGGTTTGTGTGTTAAATGTGGGAATGAAATAAAATATTACTCCAGGTATGTTTGTGATGGGGAAACAACATTATTACATACATCAGAAAATAGCTTAATATGGACCCTTTTAGTTTACTACTTACTTTATATATATATATGGAAGACACAAAATATATGATGCAAGATATAGAAGTATGTAGCAGAAAAGTTAAATACTTTTTTAAAAATATATATTTTATATTGAAGTCCTCAAAGTAGCCACCCTTTACTTTGTTGACAGGAAAGGGTGGCCTTCTTTCAGTGATCTTCATGATGAAGTCTCCTGAAATGGTTTTATACAGGTCTGCCTTGTCAGGGTCAAGAAATGCCAAAAGTGCAAACCAGGGTTCAAATATAAAACTGTTTTATTTGTAACTGAACTAGTTTCACTAAGTTATTCGATAAAATTGCAAAGATCAGATGGTTTAGTCCTGATTGACCCTCACTGGAGGCAAAGAGAACCAGAATACTTATTGAATACACAGACATGGGGAGAACATACAAACTGTACACTGAAATGCCCAGTCTGGTAATCAAACCCAGAACCTTGTTGTTGTGAGGCAAGACTCTTAACCACTACATCACCATGTCGCTAGCACACTACGCAGAACCCAAATCTAGATCTCTTTTGCGGTGCCCCATTTCTGAGTGCCCTATTTGACTATTTCCTCTCCTCTTCTCTCAGTCCACCACTCACCTTCTTACTCTCCTCCTCTGCTCCCTCTCTCCGCCGCCATCTTCCCCACCCTGTTGTCTGCCTGTCTCTGGTGACTTTCTGGTTGGAGGCTTGTGGGCTTTGATGCTTTTATAAATAGCTTAAGTGTTCCGCTGAGAGTACCTCCAAATGGGAGGGATAGGTGGGCTAAGGGGGAGGAGGGGAGGAGGGGAGGGGGCTTGTGTAGGTGGGATGATGGGAGAACAATGGAAAAACAGGGGGGCTTCAAAGCTGAGCACGAGAGGTGCTTAAGTGTGTAATCCAGTGTAGTACAGTGTTAGAGAACATGAAAGAACTGTTGAATACTGTTATGGCATTAGGAGGATTGATATGTGTGATTGGTGGTGGTAAAATGGAAGATACTTTAAAGATGCACTATGTAACTTTTCTGGGGGTATCACCTGCTTGTCTCCTTTGGAGATGTTAATTCTTTTTTGGATAACTGTATAAACTATTATCTTACATTTATTCAATCGCAGGTGTTTTTATTGCAAAATGCTCCAAACATGGAAGCAAGGTTGTCTCTGTAACTAGGCTAATGGCGCCACTAGTTCATTTTACACAGTTTGCAGTGGTCCAAAGTTATTCCTCACTTACCTTATGCATTCCAAGCAAGCAATTTGCCACAATGAGCACCAAAAGCTCTCAAATCTATTACGTATTTCTATATCTGACCCAAACTGCACTCACAAGACTACACCTGCACGGGAGTTCATGCAAAAATAACTATATTTCTGCAGAAAAAAAGCACTAGGAACAATGTATTTACATGTAGACAGATTAAACTTGTGAGTTATGAGTTTAATCTATCTTTTTACAGATAAATACAAAAAATACCAAATCTTCAGCTAACTCACTCACTAACTAACTTTTGCTTTCTGCTGTTGCCCCATATTAATCCTTATAATCGAAATAAAATGATGATTCGACCAATACAAATTTTGGTCAACTCAGACACCGTTGACAGATTAATCGACTGAAGGACTAAAGGCCTATAGCCCTGCTAACTTCCTGATTACCCGATAATAAAAAGCTTTATAAAGGGATGCAGACAGAGCATTTCGAACTATGCCAGGATCTAAACCTCAAGTATTACTAACCTAGATTTCTATTATCTCCATCAGTCCAGACAAACTACTGCAAGTTTCAACTCACGAGATGCAAGCCTAATGTTAAACCAATGGAATATAATTGAATTTAAAATTAAATGTATACTTTTTGCATATAAATAAAATACATTATATTGATATCCTATTACAACCTTAAGTACTTGTTCTTGTGATCTGATAGTGTGTCCAAAACTATTGCCAGATCAGTCACATAATGTACATACCGTTGAA
>KN483764.1:28094-41223 GCA_000787095.1 Periophthalmodon schlosseri | reverse complement strand
AACAAGGATACATATTTTGGTCAACAGATGTAATACATACTTTTTTCTTATGAATTCTGTGTATTTTTGTTTGCTCAAAGCCGAACCTTGAACTCGAAAACTGAGTCAGGATGTTACCACAAACATGGTCAAAATAAGCCCTCAAATCATATAAAAGTACTTTTTACTTTTCAGTCCAGTTAAAAAATGTAGTGGAGTAGAAAGTACAGATACCTGCTCTCAAATGTAGTGAAGTAAAAGTAAAAAGTATCCAGTGTAAAATGTACTTAAATAAAGTATAGATATGTAAAAATTCTACATAAGTACAGTACTTTACTACTTGTTACCTTCCAGCACATTTCAAATTTGAATGGTAACACACGTCTACTTATATGGCACGTTTACTATATGTAGATTTTTATGTAGACAATGCAATTTCTTTAAATGTGTGATAAGGTAAAAAACAAAGAAAAACAGTGAGCAAACAGTATTTTGAACATGTTTGATCAAATCTATTCATTTTTGTGTCTGTGTTGAGCTGTGAGTCAACTGGCCAGATGTTTGACTGCACAGAGCTCATCAAAGGTCCTATACTATGCAAAATTGACTCGTGTGAGCTTTAGCCATGTTATAATGTTGTGTTTTGTTTCATTCACACTTGTTTGAGTAACCCTTTATTATTGGTATAATGTTGTGTTTTGTTTCATTCACACTTTTTTTAACCCTTTATTATTGGCGTGTTAACATCACCAAAGCTCAAAATGCTCTGTTCCACCTTGTGATGTCATGAAGTGGTAGTTTTCAAGTTACCAGCTACCTTTTACATTTAGTTCAGTAGAGACTGACAATTCCAGGGCTGAAATCATCCAAATGATTCTAATTAAGGTGTTTGGAGTTTAAAAACACAATGGACCGCTTCCTGTATTACCACATGACATCACAAGGTGGAACAGCAGTTACAGAGAGAGGGGCCACAGTTTTCTAATGTAAAGTGAACTGGAACCAGAGTCGATGGAGCCAGAAGCTCCATCGACTCTGAAGAATCACTTCCTATTTGGAACACAATGACTAGCAGAATCAGAATCAATCAGAATCAGAATCAGAAGACTTTTATTGCCATTGTCAGTGAACACAACTCACAAACTAGGAACTTTCTTCGGTGATAAAGTGCGACATAAAACACTGAATAATAATAATATAGAAAAGTAGAAATATAGCTATTATAAATAATTAAGAAAGATATGCTTAAAAATGCTTAAAAAAAGCAGGTTAGCTATGTCCATTTATATGTACAGTCTCTGGCATGAATGAAACAAAACGCAACTCCAGGCATGTTTTTGATCAGGAAACAATGTTATAACATAGATAAAAAAATAGCGTAATATGGGCCCTTTAATAGAATGCAAATGATTTTCAGACCTTCGCAAAAACGCATTGTTGATGCTGTTTAATGCTATATTTTTATCAGCCTAGCATTAAAGCCAGTTGTCCTGAAGTCAAATGGCGAGTGCAGACAGTATCGTTGGCGGGATAAAGCCAGTGGGAGGGAACACCGGGATTAAGCCACAGCTAAGCTTGTTGTGACCACAGATTGCACGGCACTCAAAAAGAGCAGTGCCAGGCTGGATTAGGCCGTGAGGGAGGGTGAGGGAGGGGGGACGGGGGTGAGGGAGGGGAAACAGGGGTGAGCGAGGGTGAGGGAGGGGAGACAAGGGTGAAGAAGGGTGAGGTGGGTGACACGGGGGGAGGATGGGCTGGCGCTGGCCGACCGCCGGGCCCGTGGTGACGGTTCTGCAGCAGGATGGATGGAAGTCTGGCTCGCTGCCTTCTCCCATGATCTGGGATAGAGCAGGTCACAGAGCCATGTCAGCACCAGCCAAAGGGTCTCAATTGGTTTATGATGGAAGATTGGCAGCTCACAACATCATGGTAATTAAACTGCTAATTTACATAGACAAAGATCATAGTGCGATTGTGCTTTATTTAAAAGGACGCCATGTTGAAATGATCAGTAACAAGGTACACATGACATGCAGATTTAATTGTTTTAAAGAAGATTATTGTGCTTGTGTCTGCTCTATAGTTATAATCTATGACACCTGTGGATCTTTATGTTATAATTTGCACATTTTAAATAGCAATATCATCTAAAACAACTTATTAAAAGAAACATGTCAGCTGACTTCCGTGTTAGAAAACTGCTTTGCCCAGTGGGAGCTGACGTCGCTGTAAACGTCATCACAACAAAGCGCCGTGGAGCAGATTTTTTAAAATTTGTAACAAAATGACTACGAGACGCTGCCGTATCCTGTGTGTGTCACCAATTAAGAAAATAAAACTGGAGAATGAAGTAAGTACGGAGCAGTGGGTGTGTGCCGTGGCGGTGAAAGAATGAAGTAAGTACGGAGCAGTGGGTGTGTGCCGGTGGCGGTGAAAATGGCAATATGGCGTCTTGAGAATAAGCGATTAAAGATTGCTCAAACATGCATGAATCACTCCAAATACAACTTCAGGAGGGTAAATGAGAAGGTCTGAAAGTCCATTTTACAGAATAGGCCTGTTTTAGACATAGTATTGTAACTAGATCCTGCATTTGAAATAGTATACAACTTTTAAAATGATGTATCTTTGTACACAAAAATCTGGAGTGACTATAGTTTTTTTCTTTAACAATTCACTATTGTCTTCATAAGAGACACTTGATTCTCTGTTTCAGATTAAGATTTGTATTTCACATCTTTCAGTCCAGTTTTGATGTCTAACAATTGCAAAAACCAAAAACTAAACCCATAGTGCAATAGCGTTTTAGTTGGTGTTTTCTTAAAGGGGATGTGCCTTTAGCTGCTCTTGTGACTGACCTGTTGCTGAGCTGTATCCTGATCTCACCTCAGGTCACATGACTCCCGGACTGACCTCCTCTGACCTGTGCAGTGCTGTTCACAGCGCTCACCTCAGAGCCTCCATGAACCTGCTGCCTTCCCCTGTGATGTTATCTTCCTCCTCTCTCTTCCTCCTCCTCTCCTCTTCTCCTCTGGTAGGAAAGCAGCACCAAAACCTGTTTAAATCAGCTGACCGGACACATCACAGCAACATTACGTGACCGCTCTGAGGAAGAGTGCTAGTGAGCTGTCGAAAAAAAAACAAACAAAAAAAACTCGGAAAACCAGATGAACCTCATTGTGCTCTATATTTAGTAGCGTTAGTTATTGAATTTAGTACTACAACACAACATTTATTTTAACATTAAAAAGTGAACATTCCTGGTTTTAGGCCAGTTTAGTCCTGATTTGAACTTGGTTTGATCCAGTTTAGTCCTGATTTGGACTTGGTTTGATCCAGTTTAGTCCTGATTTGAACTTGGTTTGATCCAGTTTAGTCCTGATTTGAACTTGTTTGATCCAGTTTAGTCCTGATTTGAACTTGTTTGATCCAGTTTAGCCTGGTTTGGACTTGGTTTGATCCAGTTTAGTCCTGATTTGAACTTGGTTTGATCCTGGTTAGTCCTGGTTTAATGCTGGTCTAGCCTGCGTTAGGTTATGGGTTCAGTCCCGGTTTAGCTCAAACGTTCCCTTTGAGTTACACAGCCCTCTGCCCTCCATCTGAAACTATTATGGAGAACACCCTGAGCACACCCTATACCCGCGCCTCACAAAGCGTGGAGGTGTGGAGGTGTGGGTGTGTGTGGAGGTGTGGGTGGGGGGGGGTGGGGGCGGGGGGGCGGGGGGCACAAAGGGGCATTGTGAGGGAGCGACAGGCCTCATTAGCAGCACCACGACCTGGAAATCTGATCTCCAAACACGGAGCCGATTCCTCGCGCCTTCGCCTGCGGTGTGAGTCACCTGCCTTCAAAGGGAACGGCGTCAAAGTACCTGTCAGGTTCACGGCTCCTGACGAGAAGAGAGCATCGCCGTGGTAACCTGTGGTAACTATAGAGAAGTGATTGTGCCAAGTGTCAGCCCTGAGCTCCGAGGAGGTTAAGGAGCAGCGCCAATGAAACAGCAAAGCGTTTAATGCGGCTGTTAGGTCATTTGTACTCACGAGTCATATTTCAGAGAGTTCTCGTAAAGATTTTGAAATAAACTCATGTAGATTCATTTATACGCCCGCACTTCAGCTACAGGTGATGTAACTGTGCCTGCAGCTTCTTACTCAAATTAATGTTTTAACTTTTTAATTCTCAAAAGGAAACTGCATACCTTTGCTTGAGGAGGATTTGCTTTGCTTTGAATGTTCCACCGTATGGCATTAAAAGTATCTATATACCAGTGGTGGAATGCAACAAAGTAAAAGTACTCAAGACTTAAGTACACATTTTAGGTATCTGTACTTTACTTATATACATTTTAAAGTGGATGCTTGGATACTTTTACTTCACTACATTTGAGAGCAGGTATCATTTGAAGCTTTATAAGACTCAAAATATGTGTGAAATACTTTTACTTCTTATTCTTTCAGTACATTTTTAAACAGGTGCATTAATATTTTTACTTAAGTAGATTTTTCCATGTGATACTTTACCTGAGTATTTTTTTTTTTTTGCTCCTGTATCTGTACTTTTACTTCTTCCACCACTGCTATATACAACCAGGCACGGGTCACATCTATGGAGAGGTCAGCCCGCTAACAGTAAGAAGGGACGTTTTAAAGGGATTTGTTTGCGTGGGATCGCCTCTCCGCAGACCTGACCTGCAACTTGGCTTCTCTTCTTGAAGATAGATAAGCTTAATGCCTGTGGAACGTTTCAGGCAAAGCGATAGCATCCACATGGCAACAAGAAGATGTCCAACCCGGCACTAGAAAAGTTCCGTAGTGCAACTTTAAAGGTCCTATATTGCACAAAATTGACTCTTGTGAGCTTTAGGCCATGTTATAATGTTTGTGAGGTGTTATAATGTTGTTACCTCATCAAAAACATATCTGGAGTTGTGTTTTGTTTCATTCACACGTCTTTGAGTAATCCTGCATTATTGGGCTGTCTGCATCTCCAAAGCTCAAAATGCTCTGTTCCACCTTGTGATGTCATGAAGCGATAGTTTTCAAGTTAACAGCTCCTTTTACCTTTTATTCAGTAGAGATTGGCAATTCCAGGGCTGAAATCATCCAAATGATTCAAGTGAAGGTGTATGGAGTTTAAAAACACAGTGGAGCACTTCCTGTATTGCCACATGACATCACAAGGTGGAACAGAGTGTTTTCCGTTTGAGAGAAGAACTCAGCCTAAATATGCAGAGTTTGTGTGTTAAACGTGTGAATGAAACAAAACACAACTCCAGGTCTGTTTGTGATGAGGAAACAACATTATGACATTAGAAAATAGTGTAACCCTTTAAGAGTTTGTCTGTAGAAAATATGTCTGTAGATAGTAATTAGTGACTGGGCAGAGGCGGCGTCTGACAGTGTGGGCTGGAGCATTGATCTGTCTGCTGTGATGCGTCTGGAGGCCACGTGGGACAGCTGAGTGCTTCACTGTGTTCGCTCATTACTCATCTTCTTCAAACTACGTTCGCGGAGTACTTTAAAGAATCCTCACCCTCCTCACGGTGTCAGTTTGTATAGGAGGAACAAGCTGTAATGCAAATGTACACAATCGCGTTCAATTTGACATCTGACAACTGCCGTTTACTTACTGAGCGAAATCAGTACGTGACCCATTCAAACAAACAACACAACACGCACTTCCTGGCGATTGGACAGTAAATGGAGTTAATATGATTGACTCAGATTCAGGAGCAGGGACACAACTCTGATAACCCGGAAGCCCTGTTTATACAAGCCTGTCCCGGCAACACGTCTGTCTCACCCCGTGTCTCTTGTTCATCTTTCAGCCCGAAGATCTCGCCATCTACAGCCGTACTGTGGAACTTCAAGGAAAGTATGACAACAAGAAGATGTCCAACACAACAAGAAGATGGGTTATTAGAGGGGCTAAGTTTGCTACATTTATCTTCAGGTATGATTTAGCTTTTTTTTTATTCTTTGGAAATACCATGTTTTACTTGAATAATTTCTTTGACCTCTACTTCTTACTTCTTAAAGGGCCCATATTACACTATTTTCTGATCTGATCTGATGTTATAATGTTGTTTCCTCGTCACAAACAGACCTGGAGTTGTGTTTTGTTTCATTCACACATGTTTAACACACAAACCCTGCATATTTAGGCTGAGTTGTTCTCTGAAAACAAAAAATGCTCTGTTCCACCTTGTGATGTCATGCGGTAATACAGGAAGTACGTCACTGTGTTTTTAAACTCCACACACCTTCACTAGAATCATTTGGCTCATTTCAGCCCTGGTGTTGCCAATCTCTACTAAACTAAAGGTAAAATGTAGCTGCTAACTTGAAAACTACCGCTTCATGACATCACAAAGTGGAACAGAGCATTTTGAGCTTTGGCGATGCAGACAGCCCAATAATGCAGGATTACTCAAAGACGTGTGAATGAAACAAAACACAACTCCAGGTATGTTGTTGATGAGGTAACAACATTATAACACCTCACAAGAGTCTGAGAGAGAGAGTTTGCATAATATAGAACCTTTAATATTATTTTGACAACACTTTTACTTGAGTACATTTTAGCCACCCACCGTCACATCCCAACCACGCGCTTTCATTTAGACTCAGAGAAGAAGAGGACAGAGACACGCATGTTCCATCTTCATAATGGCCATAATTAAAATTGCATATGAAGTACGCACTCTTCAGTCTGTGCTAAGTCTAGACAGTCTGCCCTTGAAACGTATTAAAACACTGAGATGATTCTTTCAGTGTTCTCCTCTCAGTTGTCTCCATGTTAATAGCATTTCTCTGCTTTGGATTCGAACTCCCATCTCCCCTTTTGTTTTGCACACGCCTATAGTTTACACAGATTCGCTGAAAAGCCACATTACCCTGAAACGCATGTCCTCTCCTGAGGCTGTCTGAACAATCTAGAGTTTTAAAATTTCAGATACACACAAAGGCAAGGACGGCTAACTGCGTTCTTTGTGTTCGTCTTTGCATTCTCTATAGTCTCAGCCCACTCGAAGTTAAAGGGAATAATTTTCACTTCAGAATCAAGTGCTTTCGTTCACCAAAGCATACGATGTAATTCAGAGAGAGGCTTGTCTGAGCTCCGCAGGCTGTTGGGTGGGTTTATAAGGCGAAGTCGAGAGGAAGATGTGAGGTCAAAAAAGCGCAAAATGTTCAAGAACTTTTCAGTCGGAAGAGAGAGTGTTCCATCATATATTCTGTGATGTAATACGACACTTAAAGGGCCCGTATTGTGACGTTATAATGCGACACGATGCTGTTTTCTGATCTATGTTATAAAGTTGTTTCCTCATCACACACATATCTGGAGTTGTGTTTTGTTTCATTCACACAAACCCTGCATATTTACGCTGAGTTCTTCTCTCAAACAGAAAACACTCTGTTCCACCTTGTGATGTCATGTGGTGATACAGGAAGTGCTCCACTCCATACACCTTCACTAGAATCATTTGGATGATTTCAGCTCTGGAATTGCCACTGTACTAACTACCACCTCATGACATCATAAGGTGGGACAGAGCATTTTGAGCTTTGGAGATGTAGACAGACTAATACTAGTACAACTCCAGGTATGTTTTTGATGAGGTAACAACTTTTTAACATTTTGCATAATATAGGACCTTTAAAGAAGACATATTTTTTATTTGGACATTTTAATTTGCAATATTGATCTAAAACTACTTAAAAGAAACAAGTCTGCTCACTTTTGGCTGAAAATTGCAGCATTTATTTCTACCTGCACCTTTGTGTATCAGTGGTTTTGGAAAAAAAAAAACAAAAAAAACAACAAACATGAGCATAATGTGAGCACAGAGCAGTTGCTGTGTATGAGGGGTAAGTGAAAACAGGATTTTTCAGAGCAATGGCATCTTGATCGTGAGAATTAAGATGACTTAAACCTGCACAAATCACTCTGAATACAACTTTGAGCCGGTAAATGAGAGGAGAAGGCAATTATGATATTGTTTAAAAGCTTTCAAAAGTTCATTTTGCACAATACGTCGACTTTAATGAACATTTTTAAAGGCTGATGAATACCACAAGGAAGCAACTGCCAGGGACATACATTTTTATCCAATCAGAGACATTCGTGGACGAGAACCGTTTGGAAACAACTGCTTTAACTATCCCAGTGTTGTTTCTTTTTTCAACACACAGACTGTATAAAGAAGTGGAGTGTGGCGTCACCCGCGGCGTTCAGCTCCAGTCAAATGAGGCTCGTCGAGGCTAGAGCAGTTATGGGGCGAAGTTGGAGACAAGTTCCATTTTTGGAATTCTGACTGTGAGTATCATAGCAAGTAAAGAGCCAGTCCGGGGCGAGGTTGTTGAAGGTAACAGCTCGCACTGCTTGATTTACGGACACAGTGGCGAAATAAGAATAACAGGATCATGTAGAGCGGGTTAATACGAACATTTTAAGACCAAAATGACGAGCTTAATAGTAGTATTTATGGAGAGAGGGGCGACAGTTTTTCAATGTAAAGTGAATTGGCGCCAGAGTCGATGGAGCCGGATGCGCGCCCATGATCACTTCCTATTTGGAACGCGGCGGGAGGCAGGTTAGCTATGTCCATTCATATATACAGTCTATGGTTTAACATCGGAGTGAGAGAAAAGACTAAGTGGGCGGGGCTAACAGTTAATTGAGACATGTTCTTCACTCATGGTTCATAATCTTGTACAAAAAGTCGAGGCAGATCACAATCTTCATGACAAGAGTTTTATTTCCATTTTTTAATTACATTTTTGCATTAAATTAAAGAGTTTTCTTCTTTACAACATACATTAAGCTGTGATGTTAAGGGAGGTGTAGAGGGCAAAAAACTGGTGTGACGTCACAATATATTTTACAAGCTTACAAAGTTCAAAAAGGTGGATTTCGCAGAGCGCTGTTAGAACAAGGGTGGAGAGACAAAAAGGCACGCACCAAAGAACCTCACTGCCCACAGCCCCATTCACAGTCAAGGCCCTGTCTCGTCTGAGCTACATGCTACGCTACGTGCACCCGGCGACAGGAAGTGGACACGACCTTTGACCTATGAGGGAACAACAGTACTCGTGTCCACATTCTGTCAGCACTGCACAACTGAAGGTTTGAAGTGCTCACACATTAAGTAGTGCAGTTCCTCTGAGGCGCAGATAGGCCGTAGTGTCCTTCTTTTAAGTATTGTTCAGTCAAGTGTTTAGAGGCTCTGTTGCCTCTCACGCTTCTCACTGATAAACATGACACTGGCTATGTCCACACTGTTTGTGTTGAAAATATCATTGTGCAAATGCTCTGTAGTGTGTGGGACAATGAAGAGTTTGTACAGTTTCTAGCTTTTGGATTTTGTAAAAGATTTAGTTTCTGTTGCAGGTGGAATTTAAACTTAAGTGAAACATCAGAGAGAGATTGTAATATAATTTTAAAAGTATTTAGCGTGAACATAGCCAGTCATACACACTGGAGCCAATTTCACAAAAGTGTCTAATTTAAGAACAGAACTTTTCATGCATATACAAAATTCAATTTTATGGCCAATTTAATAAAATCAGCAAGTATCAAAATGCTTTTCTTTGCATGGCAATGGTTGGTTTAACTAAATCAAATAAAACATGTACTACATGTGTCTTCAGACATTGATGTGAAAGTGGCCCTGGACCCTGTAAACATCCAAACACAGGCGTGTCACCTTTAGCTGTGGATTGAGATCGAGTTGGCTTTTCTCCATTGAGAAACTCAAAATTGCTTCATATCAAAACATTGACCTATCTACACATACAACACTATAGGGGAGTGCTTGGTTGATTTAGTTCAGGGGAGTGATCAATACAAAAGTATAAAGACCAATGAAGTCCAATTTTAATGGAACTTTTTGGATTTTGAGAGTTGATCAAAACATTTTTTTTTTTCTAAATGTATTTTCATTTGAAAAAAGGGAAAGTAAGATTCTCATGATTTCGTCTTCACAGGAACCAGCCTGCTTATGTTCCAGCTCCTACTGGACCTTTGCTTATATGGGGGAGTTATTGCAGTGCACCATCCTGATACACTTACATTGGCCTTCTCAAGTAACACATGTTTATAGTTCAGATAGTCCATCAATAGACCACCACTCAAAACAAAGACAACATAAGGTCTGAACAAAGAACAGGACTTCAGTTCCATTGTATAAAAGAGAAAACGAAAACACTTGTAGACACTGCCAGCACAACATAAAGGGTCGCTTTAAGCGCTTTAATGGCACAATCAGAAAGAAACCACAAAGATGTGTGAGTTAGAATGTGCATGTGGAGTGTGTTATGTCGGGGGGACCAGAAGTACAACAAGAACACCTACATTCTTTAATTGCATTTTATCAAACCAGGGAAACATCATGTAAGAAAAATAAAAAATACTACAAGAAGATGAAGTTAACAGCTATGAAAGAAAACACTATTTAAGGTGTAAGGCACAAATTTACATGTGGAAAAGAAGCAGGCGATCCACCTTTGAGTCTTCACCTGCCCGGGCCTGAGGACCACCTCGCCCGGCGTCTTCTTCATGTGTGTGTCTGCTGATTCCAGACTGTTGCTGCGCCTCTTATTTGTTTGCGACATGCAACAGTGATGTTTGACGGCACTGGTACGAGCCAGCGACCAATCAGGACGAATGTTTGAACCACACAAAAGCACAGTGCTGATTGGAGACATGAAAGGGATTGAGGAAGTCTTTTCTGATTGGTCAGAGATGATCTTCTGTGGTCCCTGTGGCACAGTTAAATAAATATGTGTTCCTCTGTCGATCACAGTAAGACCACATGGACCTCCGTCCAGCTTCGACTGGCTCCAGTTTAATGACTTTAAATATTCTTTACCTCACACTTGATTATTTGTTATTAAAAGATTTGTTTCTTTCCCTGCGTACTGAACCTACAAAGTCAGTCTGTTTTTCAAAAGCACTTATTAAAAATAAATACAAGATGCTATTAGTGTTAACAGTCATGAGTTCTCAGTCCTGGTACAGTAGAAGATTCCTCTGGTCCCATGATTGCTGTAACACTGAGATGCTCTTCACAGTTTGGACAGGCCGGTGCCTTTATACTGTATACCTTTATATGTCTCTGCCTCTGCCACTGTACAACCCTCTCTCCCATGAGAGAGGCCTCACTGAATGCTACAGGACGCCGACAGTTCAAATATTCAGGACCAACTTTCAGTAGCACATGTTCCCAACCAGAGCATGAGCTCTGTGAGGGCAGGAAATGACAACAACCATTTGCATCATATTTACATATTTATATAAAAAGAAAGTGGTCTTAAAAATGTTTCCACTGTACTGTACACCTAAACAAACAGCAAAACACTAAAAGGAGATGCAACAGTGTCCCCTGTGTCTCTGAGACCCCTCAGTGCTCACAGGCGCACTATGTGCAGTCACTGGACTTGACTTTTGTGGACAGAGACACCACCGAGGGTTTGGGAGGGACATCAGGTTTGAGGTGTTTGATGCCTGTTCTGGGAAGGGACCCATAGGCGCTCATACCAGGTTGCCGTGACGACAGAGACATGCCCTGTGCTGTCATTTGTATTGAGTCCACCCTCTGGGGAGCAGGGGGCGGAGTCTCCACACGGTTAAAACTGTGATGTCTCGCCAGATGGGACGAGTTGGACGAGTTGGTGTTGTGCTTCTTGAGAGCGGACGACCCCGAGGCGGAGGAGGCGGAGCCTTTCCTCAGGCCGTACACCGAGGAGTGCACCTCCAGGCGTTTGCCCATCTGCGGCACCGCAGGGGGGATGCTGAGAGAGGCCTCTCGCTGCGGCACGCGGGGGGGCAGCATCCCGTCGGGGTCCACCATGCTGTGGCTGTGGTTCTTGACCGTCTTGTACTCCAGCGTGGCCGCCTCGTCCATGTGCCCCAGGCCCAGCTCGCTGTGGTGGGGCTGCTCCACGTACTCATGCTGGTAGGCCTGCAGGTGGGACTGCAGCTGGTGCTGGTGCTGGGGCAGAGGCAGCACCACTACACTGGGGATGTGGCCCGGGGACGCCCTGAGGGGCAGGTCGGAGATCACGGGGGAGCCCATGGGTGCCATATCCTTGGTGCAGGCGTTGATCAGGTTCTGGTTGCGCTCCCACTCGCGGCTGCCCCGGCTGGGCTTGCGGCGGGGCTGCATGGGGGTGGACTCGGGCGTGGGCAGGGCGGTCAGGTCCAAGTGGTGCTGGTCCGCTTTGATCAGCATCTTGGCGCTGGCGAGCCTTCCATTGTGCATGAGCGGGGTGAGGATGGCCTCTGGTCGCCCGTCCTTGGCCTGTGTCTCAAACAGCCCGCTGAGTTTAGTCACACTGTTCATAGAGCCTCTCCGCGAGTGTGCGTGGTGACCCTCTTTCTCTTTACGCCCCGCGGTGTCCACGTCCCTGCGCCGGTGGTCGCACACACAGTACACGATAAGCCCGGAGAAGATGGCGCCCATGGCGAAGGCGAGGATGACTGCGATGGCCAACAGCGTGACAGGCACCAGCTGGTCCCGGCTCTTCTGATAGCTCTCCCGGATCACACCTGCAACACAGCAGCACAGCAGCACATGAGACCAAAAACACTACTGTGCAAATACAGCCATGATATTAGACCACGGAAATGCACCAACACGAAGCAGGATTACAATCATTAAATGTGTTCCTGCTTTACAAGATTAGCAGTTTCAACACTTATCAAAGCAAGAAAAGGAAAAAGGGTTTATCCCGTCACAGAAGAACCTTTTGCTTCCAGAAGCAAAATTCAATATTTCTCCCAAATCCAATTGTACACAGAAGAATGTGTTTTGAACAAGTGATTATGATTCACGTTTTAAATCCCAGATAAAACCTCGTTTTGAAATGAAAAAGATGAGATAGAGCATCCTGAAATAGCCTGTTCCTTTTTCTCAGGGCTGTAAATGGACGACTCTCATCAGGCAGAGACAATACAGCGAAGCCTCTGATTAGACACTAAACCCACAGATCTGTGTCATCAGCGTCTGAATATAACTCTGTCACAGAAGAGCTAAAAGGTAAAAGGCCTGGATAAAACAAAAGATAACTCAATGTAAGCAAACATGAACTGGTGCTACGCCCACAGACAATCTGCACACACACGTGCACACACGCACGCACATGCACA